>CAJNDT010002768.1:695441-810857 GCA_905221615.1 Symbiodinium sp. CCMP2592
AGGTTCGGAATGAAAAGACCAGCTCTTGCCTCTCTGCGGTGTCGCAGATGGTGCCTCGAGCCACAACGGAAACACCTCCGGTGCCAGGCTCCTATACCCTAACCCCTAAACCCTAAAACAACCCTTAACCCTCGTGATCATGGTTTCTGGAGCATTCGTGAGCCTTCGACTTCGTCTTTTGAGATGAACTAGAGGTTCGTTTTGGGATTGCGTCGATGACAATTGTGGTCCGCTTCGTGGTCAGAGGGTGAAGGCTTTATTTAGGGTTTAGGGCACAGGGATTTGCGGATTTGGAGTATGGTTTTTTGTTGTGAAGGCCCATTTTCCCACCCTGCTACAGTCGGAATACCTAGGATTTAGAGTTTCGGTCTTAAGGTTCAGGGATTTAGAGGTTTAGGGGCCTAGGGTTTCTGTGGACTGAGGGTTTGTTAAGAAGGCATGTTGCCTGTGCTTCGGATGGATGTGTGTGAAGACCTTTACACACTTCGTTAGGGGGGGGTCGACAGATGTTTTAGGTGTGTGTCATGTATCATGGGTGACATAGAGGTAGATGAGCACGTTTCGTTGCACTGGGGGTTTTCCTTTAGTAAGCTGCATGATCTGTACTGATGTAAACTCATATTCCACCTCAGCCAGCGAGTACAGACCCCTCGTTTCCACAGGAAAATTTCAGTTTAGGGTTTTAGGGTTTAGGGTTTAGGGTTTTTGTGTCTGAAACGGCAGTCTGTGAGTGGTGCTATGCATAATCTCTGAACGGGCCTCAGGATTTTTTAGGGCATCTAAGGTTTAGGGCTCCAAGGAATAACCACACACTGTTCCGGAGCATCCTCCTAACTGAATTGCCCGAATCAAAATTTCGAGCAAAGGAAAAGCCAAGATAGGGGACTCGCAACTAAACAACTAAACCCTAAATTCCTTCATCCTCTCTACAAGATCCCCTTGTTGCAGCCCATAGTCGCAGGGTTGCGATCATCTCCCGCGTCACCGTCCAGGGGGCATCGAGCAGCACATCGTCAACGTAGCGGCAGCCGAGAACCTTCAACTTTCGTGGGTGTCTAGCTGAGTCTAGCACTTGTATGGGGGTGCTGGTACAGGTCCTAGCGTATGCGTTTCGGGGTTCTACCTATAGTCTCCACTGCAGTTCCTTTATGGGTTACGCTATAGCATCCTTATTCCTAATTATGTACTTGGTTAAACCAACAAAAGGAACTACAATGGACACTATAGGTAGATTAAGAACTCATGGGGAGACGCTGAGGTGAGGGATTCATGACCTCATGTCTGAGCAACAAGAATTGATATTTTCCGAACATTCGGGGTACCTTATTTGGGGGTCCTTATAACAAGGATCCTGCTATTTAAGGTGCTATATCAGGGCCCCCTATTTTCGGAAGCCCCCCACTGGCTTGAAAGCCAGTGCTTCTGAGCCTCCCGCGCTGAGCACACGCTCTTGCATGTTCATGATGGGGTAGTTGGAACCACGATGTTGGTTCACTACCTTGGACTGGGATGGGATGCTGTTAGGCAGTTGAGTACTTACTCGTTCTTAGCCATCGATTCCCGTAGCAAGGAAAACGGGGCATTTGCAATCAGCAGGCATACACGTGTGTATATAAATGCAGTATATACATATACACATGTAGATACATACATATGTATATATATATATATATACATATACATGAACATGTATAAATGCATCTGTATGCATGTATACTGTATACATATACAGATATGCATCACATGCTGCATCGGGTCTACCTAGACCCATGAATTGCCCGTTGTTCAGGACTTTGTGTAACTCAGGAAATCACAATCATCATTCCGGCAGAGAACGCAGATGTGTTTTTCGAAAAGGCCTTCAGGTCACGAAGAGCCCATGAAACAGCTAACTGCATTCGTGCAGCAGTCAGCCAACCACGGCTTCGGCCGACATTTCCCATCTCAATAGAAGCTTGGCACTTAATTATACAGTATTGGATTTCCTAGCCATGGCACTCAGTCAGGATGGCAGTTGCGGTCGTAGTAGCAACCCGAAGAAAAGCAGGATCGAACAAGCACCACAGGATTGATCCGGATGGCGAGACTAACGTCCGTCGTGACCCTGGCAAGCTGCTCTTTCGTGACATAACAGTAGCAACAGCCATGCTGATACAAGACGCAAGGCTAGGACTGGTACATTGGTACCCGAAGTATCAGCATGCAAGAAATGTGTATTGACACTGGGTTTCTGGGTGACCCCTGAATAATGACGGTAATTACCCAAAAAAGGCTACAATGGTACTACTGAGGAGCCTAAAACAACCGTACAGGAAGACAGACTACCTGCTGACAGCACGTCTATGTTTCATAATCGTACATGCCCCTAAGGCTCCATGTGCCGATATAGTATATACCTAGGTCTTAAAGTACATATAAGGGGACCCCTTTAAGGCTTCAGCATCTACTATAAAGGTACATCGAGCCTCAAACCCTAAATCCTAAACCCTTATGATACCCTTTATAGAACCCGTAAAGGAACCCAAAACCCTAATATGGGTGCATTGGGCCCAAAGTATATACTATTTGGATACATGGACCCTTAGGGTAATATAGGGGCCTTGATTAGAATAGGGTTTTGGGACCCTTTACACTATGATTATAAATAAGGAACCCCAAACATAGTTTTACCTAATTATTAACTATTGATTGAAGATGTTGTACACTTGATCCTTTTCATATTGTATGTTCTACAGTCAGGTTCAACGTTCCTCAACAGCCGGTCGAGTGGGCCGAGCAGAAATAACTGGCCGCATCTACACGGGAATTTCCGAAAATTAGGGGTGCTGTATTTGGGGTTCGAATAATAAGGATCCTACCATTTAGGGCACTCTATTTTTGGGTCCCCTAATTTTCGGAAACCCCTACACTGTATCGGGCAAGCCAAACAGTCGATACGGGAAGACCAAGACACCCTCATACGAAAATGGCTTCTTTATCTACGAGGCTTGTGAAAATTTGGTGAGACTACTCTATGGGTTGCATGCGCGACTGGAGAACTTTACATCAGATTGATGGGCAGCCTTATCGCATAAACATGATGTTTCCTCGGATACCCAGTAACCTAAGAATAAAAAGGCCTCTCTTTTTGGTATTGGGTAACTTTATAATTTATAAGGAACCTAGGACTACAAAAAGGGAATAAGGGTACTACTGGAGATCCTAGTTTCGCTATATCCAGTACGTCTTGAGATGGTGGCAACAGGCAATAAAAGAGGCCAGCGTATGCCATGTGTGCTCAGGAAAGCTGGAAGGTACAGCTTCTAAAATACGCGTCGCGAGTGACGCATGGCTGGCGAACCTTTGGCAGCGGGCCTGAACTTCGCATAAAAGCTGGAAATGCTGAGTTTCCTGGTGCAAAAGAATTCTTAAGTACAGTGGGAGAAAAACCATAAGCCTATACCCTAACAACAGATGCAAACCCGAAGCCCAAGTACTAAAGCTTGATCCACAAACGTGAAACGTCCACTACCACCAGTTCCACCACTACCATGACTACCACCACTACCACCACTGCTACAACTACTACCGCTACTGCCACAACCACTACCACTACCACTACAACTAGCAATACCACTAGCGCTACCGCTACAGCTACCGCTACCACTACCATTACCACTACGACTACCACTACCACTACCAATGCCAGTACCACTACTATTGCTACTACTGCTGCTACTGCTGCTACTACTACTACTACTACCACTGGTACTGGTGCTGGTACTTGTACTTCTTACTTCAACTTCTACTTCTACTTCCACGACGACGACAACGACGACTACTACGACGACTACTACGACGACTACGACTGCGACTGCGACTGCGGCTACGGCAACGGCTACGGCTACGACGACGACAGCAACGACAACGACAACGACAACGACAACAACAACAACAACAACAACAACAACAACAACAACAACAACAACAACAACAACAACAACAACAACAACAACAACAACAACAACAACAACAACAACAACAACAACAACAACCAACAACAACAACAACAACAACAACAACAACAACAACAACAACAACCACAACAACAACAACAACAACAACAACGACAACAACAACCAACACAACAACAACAACAACCACAACAACAACCACCACAACAACACACAACAACAAACACATACAACAACAACAACAACAACAACAACAACAACAACAACAACCACAACAACAACAAACAACAAACAACAACAACAACAACAACAACAACAACAACAACAACAACAACAACAACAACAACAACAACAACAACAACAACAACTACAACTACAACTACAACTACTACTACTACTACTACTACTACTACTACTACTACTACTACTACTACTACTACGACTACTGCCACTACTAAGACAACGGCGACTACTACTACTACTACTACTACTACTACTACTACTACTACTACTACTACTACTACTACTACTACTACTACTACTACTACTACTACTACTACTACTACTCTTACTACTACTACTACTACTACTACTACTACCACTACTACTACTACTACTACTACTACTACTACTACTACTACTACTACGACTACTACTACTCCTACTGCTACTACTACTACTACTACTACTACTACTACTACTACTACTACTACTACTACTACTACTACTACTACTACTACTACTACTACGAACACACGATGTGGATCTTCGTAAACACGTGGATTTCGTCATAGCACTTCAGCACAAAGCTCTCTGTGTGAATCCTGATTTGAGGGATAATCGAGTTGTTAAACCAGCTTTCCAGTCTCCCGGTACCTCAGCCCACCACAGACTACGTCTGTTCGGGTCCTGATGCTAGTAAAGATGTCACAGGGGCCAAGAAGACTGGGCAGCTCAAGGTGGGGTTTACAGTCTTTTGAGGGCCCTCAACGCTGCATCAGGTTCGCGATCTCGCTGCACGGGAACGGTGGGCCCTGAAGGCCTTGTTCTGACCACTCGTGGGCCCGTGGAAGACCGGGTCCCCCTGCACTTAAAAGGGAAAAGGCTTCCTACCTATAGTCTCCATTGTAGTTCCTTTTTCTGGTTAACCAGTTTTATGGTTAGGATCCGATAATAGAGTTTTTGGTTAACCAAAAAACGGAACTACAATGGAGACTATAGGTAGAGCTCATCAACAAAATGCTGGGTTTAGCGGTTCATGGATTAACCGGGAAGTGGGCCCCACTCCCGAAGCAGCCACGAAGGCAAAGGCCCCTACTTACCTCTTGATGAGAAACGGTAGTTTCCGAAAATAGGGGTACCTTATTTTGGGGGTCCTTATATAATAAGGGTCCTACTATTTCGGATACTTTATTAGGGTCCCCTATTGTCGGAAAGTCCCAAATAGCAGTGCCCTTTAACGGCTACTTGGGGGGTCCTGGTGGGGGTTTAGGAGTGAGCATCGAAGTCCACAAGTTCAGGCGTTTAGGGTTGAGTTTTTTTCTGTAAGTGCAGGGTTGAGGGTTCAGGGTTTAAGGGTTCACGCGTTTAGGGGTTTGCTTTTTTGGGGGGTCTAGGGTTCGGGGATTTGACGGTTTAGGGTGCATCCGGAGTTCCTGGGTCAACTTGAGCAGGCCAATTTGTACAAGAAGGGCAAGGGCATCGGTCTGTCTCCCGGTGAGCCCAGTACTCCGTCGTAACGTAATTGAGGGTTTAGGGAGTAATATTCCTCAGATTCCTGCACAGGATCTCGTTCTGATATGAAGCACATTCCTCGGTTCAGGCGTGTTGAGCTCACCGGGTTGTCGATTGCGGCCCTCACGGTGCTTCTTGTCAGGTTCGTCGGGAACAAGACCATTTGTGCTCATGGTGAGACAGCTTCTGCTTCAAAACAATCGAACTTTCTGCAGCTCCGGGCCCATGTGCCAGGGTTTGGGAGCCCTATATAGATAAAAACGCTTGAACTCCTGAACCTCGACTTCTAATTTCAGGAACCGATCTTATGTATCTGAGCGCTACACCCCGAAGTCCGAGAGCCTACTTGTAGCAGTGAATGTTTGGTAAGGATATCGCTGACTGATTATTTCAATGAAAGAACGACCATCATCAACGTCAAACCACAACGCCCGAAACCACCTAAGGCCTAGACCTCGCCTACCCGATACTCTAAACCGCTAAACTCCCTCGCACAGCTGAGACGCTAGAGCCTGAACCCCCCAAAGCCGGAAGCTAGAAACCTCACTGTAAAAGAACCCTTCACAAGAACCCCTTGTAGGAACTCTAAATCCTAAATCCTAAACCACCTTTTAGAGGAATCCCTTGCAAGCACCTAATCCAGCTTACATAGTCGGCACCTTATACAAGAACCCCTTACAGCAAACCTTAAGCCCTACACCTCAAAAAGGGACCTTCTGGGAACAAAGGAACCCCACCGTTTAGGGTACCCTTGTACTTGCAGTAACCTTGAGAAGTCCTCTAGGAGACTTAACCCGTAAACCCACAAAGGGATCCTTCACTGAAACCTTACAGGAATTTTTAGACATCCCAGAACCCTGAATTGAGCAATATGCCGTTTCGGAGTCACAGGGCCGGGCCCTAGACCCTAACCTAAGCCCGAAACCCTAAATCCTAAACCCCTAAACCCCTAAATCCCTGAACCCCTTCCTTTAAGGGTTCCTTTAAGGGCTCCTAGTGTTCCTAGGGCTCTAAACCCTAAGCCGCTCAGGACCCTTCTTAAAGGCTCATGGGACTTAGTAAGTAAGGTTATAAGTAGGTTAAGCCCACTTAGGGGACTTATAACCCCAATTATAACCTACTTACTAAGTCCCATGATCCTCTAAGTTGCCTAAACTACCCCTTATAGAACCCCTATATAGATCCCTTAAAGGAGCTCTTTTAAAGCAACCTACTTACTAAGTTCCATGATCCTTTAAGTAGACTCAGGGCTCCGAGCCAAGATCGGTAGTCGGAGCACGACAAGTCGGACACGAGCCAGCGCAGCCCGTCGGGGATACTAACCTGTGGCTTAGAATGCCTTACTTACAGGATCATGGGGCTTAGTAAGTAGGTTATAATTGGGCTTATAAGTCCCCTAGGTGGGGTTTTTTCCTAATTATAACCTACTTATAACCTACTTACTAAGTCCCATGAGCCTGCAAGTAGGGGTTATGGTTTATGATTCAGGGTTTAGGATTTCGAGTTTAGGGTTTAGGGCTCGTGGGAGGGCATAGGGAGAAGAACCTGGGGCTTAGGAAAGCTCTTGGAATGGGCTTTGTAGGGGTTTGTCGGGTTTTCGTCAGGGCTTTCAGGGATGAGCACCCCAGACCCTAAACCCTAAACCGGGTTGCAGAGGGGTACCGGGGAGTTGACACAGGCTTTAATGAGGTCTTACAGCGTCCGGCGGTTCGCGCTGGAGGCCAAAGCTTAGTCTTTGAATACAAAGGCCTGGAAAATAAGAATGGGGTTTTCAGCATTTTACACTATAACCCTAAGGCTCATAATGGCCCAAAAGCCTTACATAATACGGTCTTTAGGCCCAAAAGCCTCAACATATGAGTCCTTAGAGCCTTAGGGTAACTATAATAAGGAACCCTAGCAATAATATTGGTCATATTCTAGGCCCTGACAAGATGTCGGGGGCTTCGCGCTCGGGTTTCGGGCATCGTTTGGGGTTTGGTAAGGCGGGTAGACGGGTAAGGTTTAGAAATTTTTGGCTCAGGTTTCAGGGTATAGGGCCTACTTCACGGCATGGGGCTCAGAGTATTGTCAGGCGTGTGTGATTTAAGATGACTTCAACATAGGGCTCTACCCTTTCGGCTTGTAGAAAGAAATCCCACCACCCAAACCGTAGCCTAACCATCTAAACAAGAAACATGCCGAAAAAGAAAACCTGAGCACCAGGGAAAGCAACTGACTGAACCCGCTCCAAGATGCCCTTGTCCTTTTAGAAATGATAGACAGAGCCCTATACCTATATCCCTTAGTAGGAATTATTTAAGAAGGTCTACTAGCCGGTCTGTTTATTCTTTTTGGAGAACCATGAAAAAGGACAAGGCTGCTCCAAGAAGCCCTTGATGGGTTTGGGGTATGCCATAGAGCTCCTGATACTTTGGGACGCTCAAGACTTGGACATCTGAGGTCCCAGAGAGACCCAGGTGCTTGTCTTCAGCAACGATAAAACCTGAACCCGAAACCCTAAACAAACCCTGAATCCCAAACCCTTACCCCCAAACCGTAAAGGTAGGTTTAGGAATTAAATCTCTGCCAGCAACCATCGGGCGATGCAGTCGTCGTGGAAGGCATGGCCACATGGCAGTACCTCTCTTTACAGCAGCTTGGTGGCGAAGGCGCGGGGTCAGGGGTCATCACAGGCTCGGAAGCCTAGAGGCCAAAGCAAAAAGCTTAGCGTTCTGCTATTGGGAAAGCAAGAACCTAAAGCATAAACCGTAATTAAACCTTAAACCCTAAACCCTAGCCCCCAAACCCTAATCCCTGAACCCTATACTCTCATCCCTAAGCCCTAAACAGCAGCGAGGGACGCAGACTTGGGTGTCCGGCTGGAAGTCCTCCAAGCAACAGATGCACGTCTTCTGAGACGATGAACCGATAGAAGCTGCTCTCCAGGCTTCCTAGGCTTCCATAAGGCAGTAGCTTAAGGTGTGTAGGGTTTAAAGGTTTAGGGTTTGAGGGCTTTAGGATTTAGGGAGGTTTTTGATGGTTTTGATATGAGGAATTTCCGAAAGTTAGGGGTACCTCAATATGGGGTCCTTGTAATCAGGATCCTACTATTTAGGGTACTATATTGGGGTCCAGTTTTTTTGGAAACACCCTCCTAGGCTTCCGTCAGGCAGTAGCTTAGGGTGTGCAGGGTTTAAGGGTTTAGGGTTGATAGTACGTTTTGGGTACTCCCCGTTAACTCTCCAACCCTCAAACCTCAGGGACTTAAACCGAAGCTCCTTAAGGCTCCATGTACCCATATAGTATATACTTAGGCCTTAAAGTACCTACATAGCTACCCCTTTCAGGCTTAAGTATCTACTATAAAGGTACATGGAGCCTTAAACCCTAAACCCTAAACCCTTATGATACCCTTTATAGAACCCTTAGAGGAACCCTAAACCCTAAACCCTTAAAGTACATGGAGCCTGTGGGGCTGTATGTATCGGAGGTGCTGGCTTTGCCGCAGCCCAGTCGATGGTCAGCTGGCCTTCTTCCAGGTGAACCCTGCGAAACTGAAGGCGAGCTGTGCCAAGCTTATCAAACCTCAGTCTCTCAGAGGGGCAGTATGGGTTTAGGGCTTAGGGAATAGGGTTTAGGGTATCAAACCACCCTAATTTTCGGAAAACTCCCACATTGCTCTTGGGAGTTTCGGGAGCCTGATTCGGCTTAGGCTTTCGGGCTGAAAGCTCAGTCCTTCTCTTGTAGGGACCTACAATCCATAGGGGCCTAAATAATTACTTATGCTATTATTTTGGGGGTATCCTTATCATAATTTAAAGTCTAAGATCCCCCAAAAACTTATGCTAATCATTCAGGCCCCTATAGTAATCAGAATTGGGTTCCTTGTAAAGGGATCTATAAGGGTTACTATAGGGGTTACTATAAGGGGTATCATGGGGATCTAATATAGCGGCCTAGATAGTTGCAATGGGGTCTGGGGGCCCATTACACTTTAATTTTTAATCAGGAACACCAGAAAAATAGCATTGGTACTTATTCAAGCCCCTATGATGACCTCTATGTTGGATACCTGGCTCAGGGTTTAAGGCTTCGGGACTTGGGATTTGGGGTGTAACGTCGTGAACAGCGCTCAACCCGGGTACTAAAGCTGACAGGATTTGCTTCTGATCTTATGCCAAGAACAGCAGATGAAACGACACATCCGAAACAAAGCGAGCCTTTGCCGAGGTCCTCATAGTGATGACCCTACTGAATGCGGACTGTTCTTTGAGCATCCCAGTTCAAGGCGGCGGTCTTTCTTCACTCACGGAACGTGGAAACCCTATCTCTCCGATAGCCACAGCCATCCACTGCTGACAGGTGCTTCTATGTTTGTCAGCATACTTGCAATGCAACAAAACAGTGCGAACTTCTCAGTATGCCCCCGTCCCCAAGCCCTAAACTCTACACCTTGAAGGGCCTGAACCCGGGACCCGACTTTTAGCACAGCGACCGGGTTTGGGCCAGCAAGCAACTGCGGTATCTTTCTGACGATTCTTCCTTAGCTGAAAACAAGGCCCGAAAACGAGAGTCGGTCGTGAGGCTTTCCTAAAGGCTCCACTTTCTGGGCACATGGAGCCTTAGGGATTGAGGGTTTAACGAGTCTCGGCTATGGCGATTGGTGAAAATCCTCACATGGTAGTTTCCGAAAATAGGGGACTCTAACATATAGTATCCGAAATAGTTGGATCCTTATTATCAGGACCCCAAAATAAGGTATCCCCTGATTTTCCGAAACTCCCATATCCAAACTGGCATAGAGCAGGGGGATGCTGGGGATACAGGCAGACTCAAAAGTAGCGAATCAAAGTCTTGCTGTACCCTGGGGCTCCATAGTAGTTCCTTTTGGAGGCTTCATATTTAAATCCTATAGAGTGATCCCAAAAAGGAACTACTACGGAGCCTATGTGTAAGCTGTAAACGCTCAGCGTCCTTCCTTGCGCCTCTCCTTTCGCAGGTCTTTTGGATCCAAAGCATGCCTTTGTTGTCCCGGGGCTTACGGCTTATGGTTTGAATGAACCAACAGAGGCTTAACCTGTTATTGTCGTTGGTCTATATACGTAAGTTAAGTCTAAGAAGATTACCGGTCAACTACCAAAGATGCACTTCAACTCGGTGATCAGCATCCCGGTGAGCAAGCCGGAGATCAGAAAATGCACCCAGCCTCGGCAGTGACTCTGGTCATGCGCCATACGCTTGACACCCTCTTTATTGAATTTGTCGAGGCATTTTGTACTGCTCTCCCCTCATGGTCTCGTTCTTGGGTTGCTGTTGCCGTGGGGGGTTGCCGGCTTGCCTGGGCTGGTGCGGAAGGACACAGCAACAGCAACATAAAACTTATGCGGTACTTACATGAGTGAGTGAGTGAGTGAGTGAGCGAGCGACTAGCTGCACGAGGTGGTGCGCGCAGCAGCCATGCCTAAGGCGCCGTTCCCTCCCGGCTTCTCAGGGGGCTCCGCAAGCGTCATTGCCCCCTCCACTTGGAGTTCCCGCTGGCGAACGCCCCAACCCCAGAAACAACGTTATGAGGTCAGCAAAGACGGCCCAGTTTGGCAAGAGGGCATGCCAACAGTACTTACATGCATGCGTGCTTACATAAATACAAACATACACATCCACGCCTGCCCGTGTTCGCACATGCTGGGGCATACAGACATACCGACTGAACGAGGAATCGAGAGTTCGAAAGCCTGAACTCTATTATAAGTGGCTAAGGCGAAACGTGGACAGTATCAAGGGCTGAACAGCCTGAAAGGAGCTGGGAATGGCAGACCGCAAAACTCGACAGCAGTCGAACATCTGCGACCCTAAAACAACATCGAACATCAGATCCTAGACTACAAGCAAGCATAGTATAGTTACTTTAACAGTAACCCGTGTTACTAAGTCCCATGATCCTCCGTGTAGGGAGGCAGTGGGGTGTAGGAACTTCTAAACCCACGGGTCGTAAAAGTCCAGGAGCCAGCTCGAAAGCAGGACTTCCTCAATCGGAGTCCCACGCCCACAAAACTCCAAGGAAGGGGATTGGGGTTTAGGGGGTTTAGGATTTAGGGTTTGGGATTTAGGGTTTAGGGGGTTTGGGGTTAGGGTTTAGGGTTGCGGGTGCAAAACTCCAAACTCCCAACCCCAGGCTGTGCAATGAAGATCCCTCTGGTGTTCGAAGCCCTAAAGCCCTGATACACTCTAGGGCTTATAAACTCCAACCATCAAGCCTCAAGCCCTAAACCCCCAACTGAGCCTTACACCCCAAAGCCCTAAGCCCCTCAACCTCGAATCCCGAAGCCCTGAACCCCCAAACACCAAACCCCGAAAGCCAAAAGCCTGGCAGCGGTTTGGGTCTCCGTCGTCAGCCTCTAAGCCAATCCTGGTGTTGATCACCAGCGCGCTGAAGGTGCCAATTACACCGACACCGATGAGGTATCCGATCATGGCTTCCGATGGTTTACAGTAGAAGCTCGAAAGTTGGAAACCGGATTAAGGCCCAACAGTGCTGGGATTCGCTATGCATTTACTCTTAAATGATCGAGGCTATTGGGTGTCCAACTTTTGGGCTTCTACTGTAGGGTTTCAGGGTTTTGGGGCTTAGGAACCCTGAACACTGATTTTGGGGCTGCGGGTTTAGGGGTTTATTTAGGGTTTGGGGGTTTAGGGATTCACCCTGGAAATGTGCAGGCTTTCAAGCCCTCTTTGGGGTAAGAGGCTTAGGATGGTTTAGGTGTTAGGGTGCGCAAGACATGATACCTTGTGCTATCCCAGTGGCCGCAACATGAAAGCCTGAACAATTACCAATCATCTTCCTTAGGGTTCTTCCATACGGCCTGCCCAGCTGCCTCTGCACTTCCCCATGGAACCGGAACGCTGCGGAACGATCGGTAATCTTGAGCTCTAAGTCGTGCAAGAAGGGACACATGCGAGATTTTGATACTAGGGATCCTATCTCTGAAACTCCCAACTTTCTGGCTTCTCCAGTAGCACCTTCTAACCCTAAATCCTAAACCCTAATTCCTAAACCCTAAACCCTAAATCCTAAATCCTAAACCCTGAATCCTAAACCCCTAAATCCCAAACCTCTAAATCCTTAACCCTAAATCCTAAACCCTCAATCCTAAGTCCTAAATCCTAAACCCTAAATCCTAAACCCCGAACCCTTAAGCCGAATAGCCGGCTTATCGCCGATTCTGAGAAGTCTCGCTTGGGGATACGGTTGTTGATATAAATCCTGCATTACCCATAATAAGGAATATACCATAATTCCCATGGTTTATAGTAAAAGCTAGAAAGTTGGAATATGATTATCCTAAACCCTTTATGGTAAATTATAAGGTATCCTACCCTGAAACCATATTCCAACTTTCTGGAGTTCCCTTTAGGGTCCTTGAGGTAATGCAGGATTTATATCATCAACAGTATTGCAGGCGGCCAACTGCGGGTTCAGTCTTTAGAGCTTTAGGGTTCGGGCTTCCCGGCTTTAGGGTCTACATAGGGCGTTAGAGGTTTAGGGGTTTAGGGTTTACATATGAGGCCTTGGGGATTTAGGGGTTTAGGGTTTTGGGTTTAGGGCAGGAATTAGGGGTTTCGGGTTTTTGGGGAGTCATTAGGGGTTTCGGGTTTGGGGAGTCAGGGTTTGACGTTTCAGGGTTCAGGCTTGCACGGGGTAGGTTTTGATGGTCAGTGCATTTGAGGCTGAGGGTCTGGTGAATTCAGGCCGTGTTCTCATCAACATGATTGCGGCTGTTCGAGAGATCAGTAACACCCACAGAGACATTTCCAAGAAAACATGTGCACTGATAAACTCACTGCCCCAAAACCCAAGGAATGTAAGAGTTGAAACTTTCAGAATCGACTACCTTAGAAGATCCCCAAAACTTGAAAAGGTAAGTTTACAGCCAGTAAGTTACATGCCATCGGGAGTTATTCGGGCAAGCACACACTGCAGATACCGAAGCCTTGAAGCACAAACCTACCCTAAACTCTAAGCCCTACGGCTGATGATATAAATCCTGCATTACCCATAATAAGGAATATACCGTAATTCCCATAGTTTGGGGTCCTTAAGGTAATGCAGGATTTACAGAAAATAAGACATTACGGGCCCCATATTTACAGTTTTACTGTTTTTCATGTTTTTGGTTTGCTTCAGATTTGAAGCAACATCACTCGTGCACACGATATCGTTATCCTCATATGCATATTCTTAAATAGGATACTTGTACGTATACCCATACATGTGCTTGTTTCAACTGTCGACGTGACTATAGAGCAGGAGGTTTGACTCACTTCTTGGCTGGTTTAGGCCCGAAGGGCGAGAACACTGCTACTAAGGGGAAGGCGGGGGGGGAGGGGGGGGGCGGCCGAAAAAAAAAAAAAAAAAAAATCTGGAGGGGAGGGGGGGGGGGGCAGAGCCAAAAAATAAAAAAATCTAAAATCTAAAATCTATTTTTTTTTTTTTGCGCTGCCCCCCCCCCCCCCCGCCAGATTTTTTTTTTTTTTTTGGTGGCTGCCCCCCCCCCCCGCGCGGGGACAGCAAGGCAAGCGACAGCCAACGCCATGGTGCGCCATACTGCGGGAGCGGACACCAACCAAGAGCCACATGATTTAAACCTGGTGTCCTTAGCCCTTAGCCCATGCAAGCCTCACTGCAAGTGAGTAGATACTCTATGCCGAATATTAAGATCAATGAGATTACAAATTTACCAGATAAACATCTATAGAATCTATAAAAGACCTCAGAGACTTACTGCGTATAGAAAAGTCGATATCTGAGATTACAGCTCACAAAGATGATAAACTATTTATGACTGATGACATCATATGACGAGGAGACCTTACATTAACATACATTCGATGGATGCGAACTCACGACACAACCACTGCCTGAGCAATGGCAGGTGGACAACCAGTTGAAGGGTCTGTCGTAGTCAAACGATAACAACAATGCTTGATGTCGCATATGATGTGGTAGCATATGCGAGGACATACGGTCGGTATATATGCTGGATGTCAGATACATGCATGACCAGTCTCCTCGATAACATATACAACAAACACTGTCTTCGCCTTTCATTGACAGGTTGCGATGTAAGGAATCCGAATCCGACTATTTTATAGGTGCATGAAAACGGGAGTTTGAATATTCCACTTGTGCGATGTTCGAGCAACATGGTGGGCTCTGTCGGGGAGTTTACAACTGGAAATCATTATTGGTTTATGTTCCTGTGATCAGGATCGGCTACTCGCAGTAATCTGAATATCACTATACCAAAACTGGCTAGATATGGAAACAATATATCTCATGAGCACGTCATGGTGAAGTATCAATCTTCCCGTGAACCATGCGCATCATAGTATGATATGGCGTAACACACTCGTGCGCATGTAGCATGAGGTGCTAGGGAGATGCCATACGAGCTTGGCAAGCTCACGGGATGCACGAGGACATCTAAGTCAAATCTCATAGTGAAGATATGTGTCATGAGATGCTGCCTGCATCTTGCGACCTATTCATACTTAGCTGCGACTGTTGTAACTTCATGCGAGATTGGGTTTATGTGTGAGAATAAGTCTCCGGGCTTTTAGAAAGGTCTACCGAGGGGTTTAACCAATATGTGGTGCAATCCCGCTTGCCCGCGCGGCCGGAAGGCGTAAAGGGGGAAGCCCGAACGATGCGGGCATCTTATAAGGACACATACTGCGATGATCTATACGGATGGCTCAATATCATAATGATATGTTGAAGAAATTTCCTGGTGCTCTATGTTGATATGGCCATATTCAACACATAACATGCCTTTTACATCGAAGGAATGTGGCGAATATCCTGTTCAACTGCCGGTTGGGTGCCTCATTATGACGGCTCCATTACTCTTGCCAAAACTGGCATGCAGCTGCCAATGTAATCTGCCATGTTTACTTCCACCACAAGAGATACTTGACTTCTTGATGATGTCACATATTAAAAAGTTGGTTTTAGGCATAGTATAGTTCTTATACGTTTTCTTGGGTAACAGGATTTAGTTTACGGAGATATCCACAAGACACACGATGAAGTGCGTCATGGGCTTTAACAAGACCATATCAGAATGGTTGCGGCATACAGGTGCATTGCCTGCAGCATAGATATAACAAGCGGTATCGTTTACAGCTGATGACAATCGTATGTGCGTGTCGGTGTATGTTTGTGTGTGCATGTGCAAATAATGTGTTTTCACGGCAGTCAACTTATGACTAGATGGTATGAGCAACAAGACAGCGAAAATGATTAATATTGCAGGTGGATCTCCATATGTCTGCATATACAATAATGATAGCAAAGCACCATCTCCTTGAAAAGTATATTAACTCAATTATATCCTTATCCTTTGGGGGCTTGTGGGCTTCAGCCGCAATGATCACTAATCTGAATAAGCCAGCATTGTAGCTGTCAGGATGTATACAGCAACATCCATGCGATGATTGTCTTCGAAGGTCGTAGGTTTTCAGTTTTCTGGGTTGGCTTCTGTGAGAAGCTATTGCAATTGAAATACACAATTCCGCACACACAGCTCCAAATACTAGACAAATTATTGGACTGGGAGCTCCGAAACAAGGACAACCAATGCAATAATAATCGCAAACAATAATTCGCTTTTGAAGGAGGTTGCACTAAACAAGCTAGCATTCATACGAAAAGCGGTATCGAAACTGAATGTAGCAAAGACATCTATGCACATATATGTATATATGTACATATGCAAATGGATCCGGTAACACTATCCAGTTGATCGCCTGCATGTACACAGCTTGAGACGGTGGGAACCGTTTGAGCAACCTGCCTGTATGATGCCAAACTCAACTTGTCCTGCTACAGTATATGCTGGACGTCTATAACCAAAATCATATGTTACCATGCACATGATGGGGCCTGCAAAAACCGGTAGGATATGTAAGCGATTCTTTACGTTGATATACAAAAGTTATATAGATTGACCGGTCTTGTACATCACTCAAGGGTGGAGAAATGCACGGTTTCGCAGACGCATTGTATCTCATTTATCTGCAAGATTATACTATGAGACACAAAGAACAACCACAAGATTGAAGTGGCATTGATTTATCGGATAGTCTTCATGAGACTCCACAATGAAAGGTAGTCACACGTGCATCCCATGTTGATTGGAAAAGTATTTCCCATATCAGGCATCAAGAGCAACAGGGTTAAGTAAGCTTGAAAACCACTAGTATGCAAATTATGACGATTGTAAGTTTTTGTGCTGAAAACTCTTAGAAAACAGCATTTTGACTGGAAAATATGGGGCCCGTAATGTCTTACACTCTCAGGATTTATATCATCAACAGCAAGAGCCAGAAGCCATCAGCAAGCAGCGAACCGGGACAGCCCAGGAGGCCCAAAACTCCGAAACCCTACGACCCAAAACCGGACCCTTAAAGGAGCCCTACTGAAAGGATCACGGGACTTAGTAACTATGGGGTTCTTTAAAGGAGTCCTTAAAAGGGATCTACAAGGGTTCTATAAGAGGGGTCTTAGGGTTACTTAAAGGATCATAGGACTTAGTAGCTGGGGTTATAAGCAATGTAACTCTAGTTATCATTACTTATAACCCCGATAAAGGTACATACAATCTCCTGGCTTGCTCACATCCCACATCCAACAATGCCTAAGACCTGCACATAAGCACCGGTGTAGGCTATCCGAAGCCCTAAAACCTAACCTTAAAACCCTAAACCCCTCGACCCTAAGCGCAACCAGAGCTGCAGCATCCGAGTGGACGCCAACGATGAGCAGATCACCCAATGCCTGGGTTCTTGCTAAGGGCTTTAACCTAAGTTACCAAATATAATTGAACAGGAAACCATGTTATTTACTATAGATCACCATTTTGGTAACTTAAGCCTTCAACCCTAAACCCTTACTATAGATCCCTTCAAGGAAAGACTAGAGATCCCTTTAAAGGAAAAACGAGAGATCCCCATTTCGGTATCTTAAGCTACTTGGAAGGGCAGGGGGCTTAGTAAGTCGTTTATAAGTTATAACTGGGGTAACTCCATTTAACGTACTTATAACTCTACTTATAACCTACTGACTAAGTCCCCTGCCCGCCCAGGTAAGTTCCTTAAGAAGAACCCAGATGCGCGAGCCCGGCATAAGAGGGAAACGTGGCCGGCATGGAACCTGAGGCTTTCGGCGTTGTTTATTCTCTTTAACTATACTGAACTTAGAACCCTAGCACAAATTAAATTTCTAGCTGTTTCTTAGGGATTCTAATGCCCCAAAATTAAAAAATATTTCTAAGTACCCCTAAGTAGGAGTTTGGGGTGCTTGCTGTTTTGGGGTTTGGGGTTTAGGGCTTAGCTGGGCTTTGGGGTTTGGGCTTCAGGGCTCGGGGTTTTGGGTGTGTTTTGGATTGCAGGGTTAGGGCTTCGAAAGGTTTCGGCAATGTCGTTGGGGCATATAGAGTTTAGGATTTGGGGTATACGGGGTGAGCCTTCGATAATGCACAATGGAAACCGAGATGCCTAAACATCTGGTACTGCCCCCCCCCGCCCGGCAACAGTTCAGGACTTTGTATATACACCTACTTTACACATATTATCTAACTGTGGCAGAATTGGCGCAGTGCCCAACCTAAACCCCAACCCAAACCCAGAAACCCTAAACTTTAAACTCCGAAACCCTAAACCCCAGCCCAAAATTTCAATCCCTCAAGCCTTCACTTCGGAACCTCCGATCCGCATGCCTGCAAGGCTATGCAAAAATGAGGGTCCGCGACCCTGATGTTTGGAACTGCTTGGTTTCTGCGAGGGGGGATATGTTATACCATAACCTTAATTTAAACAACTCCAAAATAGTCTTGGTAATGAGGCCCCTAAATTAGAATTACATGCTAAGCCATGGAACCTAGTCTTTTGCAGCACACAAGTCCCGAACAGCAAATATAGCTTTGGCCGTGAATCCCCGCTATACCACTCAGCAACGCAACGAACACTGAAGCCGAAGGAAACCCTAAATCCCTAAACCCTTAAATCCCTAAAGCAAGAACATTCTTCATGTCATTGCAGGCAGGAAGCATGTCCCACGCTCCATCCACGTATACCACCTGGTCAGTCCCAAAACTGTCTCGTTCTTAGTAGGGAGTGGGAGCATGAACTATGGAGACCACTATTGGGGATTATATGGGGACTACCATGGGGATCCATTCCCCCATTCCCTACTTAAGCACCAGGGCGTTCAAAGGGGTCTGTAAAGGCCACTATAAGGGCGTTTATAAGGATTAAGTATAGGGGCCTTAATAAGGATGGAGTTAAGATGTTTGAAGAGTTTCTTGGGATTTTGCAGGTGATCCCCAAACACCAAGCCCATGGGCCTTGGTCCCCGAGGGGCCACAGCCACACCGATGACCCCCGTAACCGGACAGAGGACCTTGCTGTGCTTCTTGGGCTGGGGCCAGGCTGAACCTTCCTCCTTTGTGTTTTTTGGATTTCCTTAAACCCTAAACCCTTCAGGGCTTAGGGTTTAGGCACCGTGGACTCCTCCTCGGATTCCTCCTCCCGAGAAGGCTGCCAACTGGGCTCTGAAAGACGCTTCATCTTTGCCAAGCCCTTGGGCAATGTACCTAGGATACCCAGTAACCTAAGAATAAAAAGGCCTCTCTTTTTGGTATTGGCTAACTTTAGAAGGAACCTAGGACTACAAAAAGGGAATAAGGGTACTACTGGGCATCGTAGGTACTTTCGCGTTCTGTGGTAGACACCCAATGTGTTCTGCATCCTCGACGCTTTATAGGGAATCCCAGCACTACTTGTCCTTAATCCTGTTTCCACTTTTTTGTGGTTTACCAAAGTATAGATAGTATAGGGCTGGGGAAATAAATATTCAACTACAAGTTTAGTAAGGAATAGTATTGGTGATTATTTCGGCCCCTATATTCCAACTTTATACAGCTAGAGGGCTGAGAGGTGCAGGCTCTTAGGAGTGATTTAGGGCTTAGTCCCACTTTGGGCGTTGAGATAGGTGGTGCTATGAGACTCCACACGGCAAGATGTAACCACGATACAAACAGAGTAGTACTGAGTAGTACCTTGAGCTCCTCTTGCTACTGCTACTGCTACTGCTACTGCTACTGCTACTGCTACTGCTACTGCTACTGCTGCTGCTGCTGCGCTGCTACTGCTGCTGCTGCTGCTGCTGCTGCTGCTGCTGCTACTGCTACTGCTACTGCTACTACTGCTACTGCTACTACTACTACTACTGCTGCTGCTGCTGCTGCTGCTGCTGCTGCTGCTGCTGCTGCTCCTGCTACTGCTACTGCTACTGCTACTGCTACTGCTACTACTACTACTACTCCTCCTCCTCCTCCTGCTGCTGCTGCTGCTGCTGCTGCGACTGCGACTGCGACTGCGACTGCGACTGCGACTGCTACTGCTACTGCTACTGCTACTGCTACTGCTACTGCTACTGCTACTACTAATACTACTACTACTACTACCACTACTACTACTACTACTACTACTACTACTACTACTACTACTACTACTACTACTACTACTACTACTACTACTACTTTACTACTACAACAACAACAACAACAACTACTACTACTACTACTACTGCTGCTACTGCTGCTACTACCACTACTGCTGCTGCTGCTGCTGCTGCTGCTACTGCTACTGCTACTGCTACTGCTACTGCTACTACTACTACTACTACTACTACTACTACTACTACTACTACTACTACTACTACTACTACTACTACTACTACCTAAACTTACTACTCAGACGACGACCACAACTAATGCTGCTACAAATGCAGGAAGGATTCAGGAAGGATATCTCCAAGAACAGCCAGAACAACTTCCATTCCCAAACCCAAAACCCCAGACTCGATAACCCTAAACCCTACACCTGAACCCTATAAACCCTAGACGCATTAACCCTAAACCCTAGACACATTGACCCTGAACTCCTAAACCGAAGCGAGTCGCCTTGCCAGGCTTGAAATGGCCCGGCAAAGCACCAGAAAATGCGCGAAGCAGCTGCGATGTCACCAGGAAGTTAGATTGCTGCGACCTTATGTAGGCTTGTTTCAAAGACTCCGAATACAGGGGCGATAATAATTCGGCTATGCAGGCAAGGGGATAACATTACTAAGTAGTCCGAGTCATAGGAAATATTGTAACATGATAACATGAAGAAGCCAAGGTAACAAGGTATAATGAGAGCGAACTATTCAGACTATCCAGACCTACATTACTATATATTCAGACCTACATATCATACTAGATGTCGGGGCTGGCCCCAATGGATGCAGAGACTAGAGCGTGGGGCTGGCACATGGGACAACGCTACTAGCCTTCTCAAGCCCGAAAGCCAAACTTCCTGGCCTAATTAACGTGGTTCACACAGTGAAGTATACTAGGGAAACCCAAGAACCGACTTATGCAAACCACCCTACACTCCTACACCGCTCTGCTCTGCGAGCACATTGAACTTGAAGGGCGGGCAGTACAGGTTCAGGTCATTGGTGTCGGCTTAGGGTTTAGGGTTTGGGGTCGGATTTAAGTTCGGAGAGTGTTCTCCGGCTTGGTCAGGAGGAACCCGAGAACCCTTTATACTATAACCATAATATGGACCCCCGTCCCCCAAAAAAAAGTATAGGTATTCTTTAAGGCCCCTATGGTACGACTAGAACTGCAACCCTTGAGCCCTCAGCAATATCGGAACACACCAAGCCCCGAACACAGGAGCTCAAGATGGAGGCCTTCATCATTTAAATAGGGCTTGGGGATTAGTCGTTCGAGATTTAGGGCTTTAAAGGGTTCTATAATACTATAAGGGTTCTTTTAAAGGGTACCATAAGGCTATCATAAGCGTTTAGGGGGGGGTTAGTGTAGCAGCCTGATTACGAAAGCTTGGGCCTTCATTAAGGAATTAGGGTTCCTTACATGAGTCTTACTATTTTGGGGTCATAGGTGCAGGGTTTCTGAATCAGGTTCCTACATGACATCATGTAAATAGGGCTTAGGGGGGTATATGATGCCATTTCTCTTTTTTAAAGCCCTCGGGAATAATTCCGACAATTTCAGTCGCGATGCGCGAAGACCGCAGAAGGTCGCGCTCCCGAGGAAGGGGCGGCGGTGACAAGCTCGGTGTGGTGGTCCTTTTTAGGGTAGGGTTTAGGGTTTAGGGTTATACCAGGACCCTATGACATCTACCCGTTCTAGAGCTCCTTTTGGCGATGTCCTTAAACGAACACTCAAAAAAAGTTAAATTCTTTAGAGTCTAGGCGGGGTTTACAGACAGATGTTGCTGTAGTTGTCTTTCGTGGTTGAGCATCTTTCTTCGGGTTAGGGTGGTGTTAAGTTTTTGCTGTTTGAGCTGCGCCGTGCTGAAACGAGTTTCAGCTACGTAAGTATGCATGTGGTTACAAGGGGTATCATTTGCTAGGAAAATGCCCAGACCTCACTCAAATCTGTCCTCAAGCCCCAAAGCCCTAAACCTCAACCGCCTTTTTTTTCAGGTAAGCAGGTGATTACGAATTCTCCCCCTTGTTTACCTTCTTGAGAAGCCAAAAAGCTCCTAAACCCTAAAATATCAAAATCCTAAACTCTAAACACCCTAAGACGGTGAAACCCTAAACCCTAAACCCCAAAGAGCCAAAACCTGAAACCCTGAATCCCTTCACCCGGCGAAAAACACTTAAACATAGGCTCTACCCTAAACCCGTAAACCCTAACCCTAAGGGTCCATGTACCTAAATAGTATATACATTGGCCTTAAAGTACTCCCTATATGGGTACATTGGGCCCAAAGTATATGCTATTTGGATACATGGACCCTGAGGGTTATGCAAACCCTACACTCCTACACCGTTCTGCTCTGCGAGCACATTGAACTTGAAGGGCGGGCAGTAAAACCCGTAAACCCTAAGATGGCAGCCTGCGTAAGAAGGAGAAGGCGGCCAACGATATCAGTCGTGGAGATTCCCTCCTCGAGTGAGAAGCTTAGTAAACCCTTCACTTTAAACCCTAAACGCTGAACTCTAAACCCTAAACCCTGAACCCTAAACCCCTAAACTCTAAACCCTAAACCCTAAACCCCTAAACCCTATACCCTATTAGTGTTTGCTTGCGTTTCTTGTTGGGAGGGGGGGTGGTTTAGGGTTTAGGGTTTGGTAGAAGTTTAGTTTTCGGGTATAAGGTAGGGTGGAGGGTTCAGGTTTTTGTTTGCTTAGGCTTCGGGTATAGGGTTTAGGGCTTAGGATTTAGGGTTCTAGGGTCCAGTGTTTCGGGGCTTTCGGGTTTGAGATTTAGGACTACGGGTTTTAGGGCAGAAGGCGTTTAGGGTTCAAGGAGTGCGACGTTTAGGGCTTTAAGGTCGCCGGCTCTAGAGTTTTAGGTGAAGGAGGGCAAGGGTTTACGGGTCAAAGCATAAGGGCTGGCTCCCATAAGCATGTATAGCTAATATGTTGAAATTCAATACGGAAATTTCTTTTCCTCCCTATTAGGCATACCAGGAATTTAGTTTCGGGTTTAGGATGTCAGGCTTAGGGTGTTGCTTCCCAGCAGATGTTCTGAAGCAGGCGCATCTGCTAGCGACTCAGCAGAGCGACGAAGGGCTGAGCTAGTGTAGGGGCCTTCATAATTAGAAAACGTTTGGGGGTATAGTATACTGTATTTATAAAAAGGAAACCCCAAACCCCATTCTAATTCGTAAGGCCCCTACATTAGGAGGGACCAGGGTCTGGGGGCAAAGCCCTAAACCCTAGGGCCTAAACTCTGTAAGGTCAAGAGGACCCTGGACCATGGAAACATAAACGCTATGTAGACCCTGCAATGCAGCAACTACCTTCTATTGGTCACCTTTGGGCTTGTTATTGGACCCCAGGATACTCAACAAATCCATGACTCTATTCTAGGTTCTAGGCCTAGGTCTTGGCCTGTACCCTTGCAGTAGCACTTCCTAGCGCACCGGACTCCCTGTCGAAGCCCTCGTCGTAAACCCTTGAAGACCCGATGCTAATGGCGCGTGACGCCGCCATGAAGTATCTTGAAACAAAACGGGCATACCCTGCAACCTCAATGCTGTTCCAGCTCGTTTCAACTCCTTGAGTATATAATGGGTTTGTGTAGGTATGTAGGTATGAAGCAACCTCTCTAACCCTGTAGCCTGTAGCCCTGAACCTGAACCCTGAAAATCCATATCCAAAAACCTTGAACAGTAACTCCGACCCAATCCGTTGGCTGCCCGAGACTCTGTTCGGGGGATTGTGCAAAATCGGCCCGCTTTTCTGGCTGATTCGTACCTCACGGCTTTGGGTTCAGGTCTGGGCAGGGTGGAGTCGAGGGTTTAGTTTAGGGCCTAAGGGTTTAGGGTTCAGAGTGTGTGGGAGCTTGCGGGGGGGGGGGGGGGGGGGGGGGGGGCGGGGAGCTGTTCGTTCTCTTTGGTGGGCCTTCGCCTTCCGGGACACGGAATACTTCTGGTGGGGAAGTGTGGCAAGTCCCAAAATCCTACCCTAAACCCTCCAAACCCTCAATTGCCCTAACCCCCTATCCCTGAACCCTTAACCCTATATGGTGCTAAACCCGTAACCAGAACAGAGTTCTCGCGCATATCGTAATGCACCTAGGTCCGGGAACCTGAACCCTTCAGCATACCGCTAGAAAGTGTTCAAGAAATCACGGCATGTCAACTTCCAGATCCGACAGGTCGCAGTGGCCTGCTTATAGTTCATGTCCGTAAGCCCTCAAACCTAAGCTTGCCTGCTGGAGCGTCAATAAAAGCTTCAGACTCTTTGCCTGCAGAGGGATTACAAGTAAGAGTGTCATCAGCGTCACTAATGCCTTCGTCGTATAAGAAGAAGCACACAGGACTCCGGACGCATACGGACTAGACTTGAATTACATTGCTCAGATTGCGTGTAGCAAGCGCTGACCACACTACGCAATCTAGTTAACAGTTACGAGGCCCCCAGCCCTCAAAAGAAACCCAAACCCTGGACCCCATGTGGGTGGTTGTCCAAATTATGGTCCCGTTTTGGGAACCTTAAATCTTAGGTGCCGTATTATGATAAGGACCCCACAAGGGACCCTAATTTTGACAACCACCCATGTGGGTTCGTTCTGAGAAGCGGGCACATCCCTGCCATCCACAATGCAAGGGTCATCTCCGTGGACCTTCGAAGCAAAACCTAAGGCTCCATGTAGCCATATAGCGTATACTTAGGCCTTAAAGTACCTATATCGGGACCCCTTTAAGGCTTAAGAGCCTTTCGGAAAGATCGAAGTACTCCAGGGGCCCCAACAACATAAGGGGCACAAAGGAGCAGTTTTTGTAACGATCCAGGGATTTTTAAATTTAGGCTTGAGACCCTGAGGCTCACAATATTCAAGGCCCCTCTCAAACCCTACAGCCGAATGCCTTGCGATAACCCTATAACTATAATAATCACCTTGTCCGTACCCGCATCATAGCGCCTAAACCTACTCTTAACCCGAAACCCAATGCTGCGGAGTGGCGAAGTAGTCGATGCCTCGATTCTCAACGAGGTCCTGTATGTAGGCCTCAGTCCTGAGCGGGCTGTTGTGGGATCTGCACAGGAGGGGGGGGGGGGTGGTTCTACAAAACCCTAGACCCGAAACTCCTAAACCCTATATATATATATATATATATATATATATAACTATAACTATAACTTCTAGCCCTACACCCCTGAAACCTTCAACCCCCAAAGTGCGAAACCCTGCCGGATGTTTGGAGGCTTCCAGAGCCAACTTTGGGTTCCTGAAAGGTCCATGTGCCAAAAACAATTTTTTGGCCTTCTAAAGCAGTCCGTATTTCGGAGCTTTAGGGAAGTAGTCCCTATATAGGCACTGGCACTTTACGGCCAAAGTATCTACAATTTGGGTACATGGGCCCTCAGAGTTTGCCAAGATCTTTCGCAAAGGGCTGATATCACAACAAAAGCTTTCCCTATCCTTCCAGGGACCTCATAGTTAGGTCCCTGGACCCATTAAGGACCCAACAATAAGGTCCCTGGAGGCATAGGCTTTAAGAGGTTCGCATGCCTATGTCTGAGACACGTAGCTCTTAGGATTCGGGTCTTTACTCTTCCAGCTGGCCAAAAAATAGGACCCTACTTTTAGGGCTCAGAGGGTTTAGGGTTTAGGGTTTCCTCATCACCTACCGAACGATCCTTCGCAGATCTCACAAAGCCCCCTGCACGTGAAACATCAAAAGCATGACCTGAATTGACAAACACCATAGACCCCACACCTTGCTCCAGATTCCACAACTTGACCCAAACCTTCACACTCTCAGCATGAGAAATGTCTGACATCCAAGCTCAGCAAGCCCCCCAAGGTGACGTCAACATGCCGTAACATGGGGGCCTTAATACTTAGATGTTACAATTACTATAGTTGAGGCGAGTTGTCCACATCGAACTGTACGGGAAGTTTTCTAAATCCGGGTCCCTTTTTAGGCCCCAGAATAGTCGACACCCTTATATATATAAAAAAAAAGTACGAAAAGGCTTGATTTAGAGAACTCCGGCCCGAAAGAAGTAGCTGAGGTACAATAAGGAATCCCAACTACTTAAAGGGTCATGGGACTTAGTAACTGAGGTTATAGATGAGGTAACTATACTTATAACTTATAAATACTTATAACCCCAATTAAGGTACTTATAACCTTACTTAGTAAGTCCCATGATCCTCCAAGTAGTGTTCGTACTGATTCAGCCCCCTTTATTGACCCTGCGCTTTCCGAGATGCATGATGTAGGGAGACCTCATCGGCTGCGGATGTGGAGTAGATTCGTACAGGAAGTATCCATGTAGGAACCCCTTTAAGGCCTAAGTATATACTATGTAGGTACATGGAGCCGAATGGAGCCTTAGGGTCTGTAAAGGGCATCTTGGTAGGTCCCATTGAGGGCGCAGAGGTCTTTGCTTGTTGAGTTGAGGATACAGTTTCAAGTATCAAGCTGGGGCTCCAAGCTTGGAGTTTTTTGGGGTTTAGGGTTTAGGGTTTAGGGTTTATAGAGTTTGAAAGTTTCAGGGTTAATCTAGGCTTAAGGTAGCCGGCTTTTGGCTAGGGATGGGTTGAGGGTTGAGGGCTGGATTCGCGAGGTCAGGCTAGCAACAAGGGTGGAGTGCGGAATATCACGAGATGGCTGATGTGGGGATTTCGCTGCCAAGCTACCAATCGTCTGACACGGCGCTTTTCTGTAGATGAAATCTTGACGGTATCTTATCAAGACTTGCTGAAGATTGTGTTGTCGGGCCCATGCATCTTTACAATATATCGTATATGCTTAGGCCCCAAGAAACTCCTATTTATGCAATTCCGGCTAGAAGTACTTTGGGGTTGGACTTTGGGGTGCGGCAAATGGACTCTAACAGCCACCCTAAAACCCAGTAAACCAGAGTCCACACCATACGACACTCCAACTGTAACGGTCCGAGTACCACGAGGGCCTTGGGTGCAAAAAAAAACATTCTGACTAGAGTTTGGGGGGCTTGAAACCCTACTAGTTGGCTACCTGGCCTGGGATATAGGAGAATCCAAAAAATGAAGAACCTCACTGTAGAACCCGAAATAGTAGGATCCTGATCAAAAGGAGCCCCTCGAATCCCCAACGTTCAATTTCTTGGCAAGCCCGCTAACTCTGAACCCCTAACCTTAGCAAACCCTAAAGCCTAGACTACCTTTTAGGTTCCTTACTAAGTACTATGGAATCCTTTTATAAGTCCTTGAAGGTAGGTTATTCGGTGTTAAGGTACAGCCTATCCTCTGGGGGGTCATGTAGGGTAATCCCACAAAGGAACTACTAGGGAGCCTATTGGCAGACCCTGGACCGTAATGCATAGACAGGGCACGCCGGTACAATCCTCAGAGCGATGAGCAGTGGAGCAAGGAACCGGTGCAATGCAGGCTCCAGAACAGGGCTGTACTCTAGAGGCCTTAATGAATTTGGGGCCATTATACTATAGTCATAATAAGAAAACACCAAAAATGGTATTGGTAATTGTTTAGGCCCCAAGAGTAAAGGGCTTTTCTAAAGCGGTATAGAGTTGCTAGTAGAGGGCCTTTCAGCCTTTCATATTTGGGGGAAGAGCCAGAATTTCTTTGCGGTGCATTCTATTCTTCGTGAATCCGGCCTACAAGCTAGATAAGACAACCTTTCGAGGTTTATTACGTAAACTCATGTGCTTGATCTGGGTCGACGGGGGGGGACGGGCCTTCTTCAAATTGGTGTCCGATTTCTTGAGGTCCAGAGGATAACAGTGACGCCTTAGTGTGGTCCATGCCGATGGTTCGGTTTCTTCAGGGGTTCTGTAATTGTTCTTTTGCTCTATATTATATAGGGGTTCCTTGAGGGTGGCTTAAAAAGTTCAATAAGGTCTCGCTAGAAGCCAATATTTCTCTTGAAATGATATACGGCGGACTTCGCTATTAGGCTTCCGAGCATGGGTTAAGTCATGGCGATTGAATCGAAGGCGCTCGTCGACGAAACGGCAGGCGGCAACGGCTGCCTGGACAGAGGAGACTAGGATGCCCAGTAACCTAGGAAAATAAGGAACCTGGGACTACAACAAGTGAATAAGAGCACTACTGGGCATCCTGATTTATAAGGCCCCTATATTACTTTACCCCTATAGATCCCTTATAGAAGCCCATAAAGTACCCTTTAAAGGAACCCGAGTCTAATTATTTAAGGGACCTGGGACTACAAAAAGGAATAAGACGGCTCACTGGGAGGCCTAAGAGAAGGCAACAGCGACTGTCTCTTAGTTGGCAACTTCCGGGGCGAACTAACCCTAAACCTACACCCCTACAGCCTGACCCTAAACCCTAAAACCCTGAACCCTAAAACCCTAAACCCTAAACCTTAAAACCCTTAAATCCCTAGACCCGGAGCCCTAAGCCGAGTCGACTGTATCCGTATCAGCATTGACCCTCAATCCTAAACCGGTTCGACCGTATCTGTATCAGCTAACCCCTATAGGGTTTAAGGGTTTAGGGTATACCCCAAACCACTGTAGAGTTCGACTGTATGAAGCCCGACCTTCCAATATCCCGTGATCAAGGAATATACCTTACATCATATTAGGGATCCTACTTCAATCTAGGGCATATACATTAACCAAAGGTTATTGGAGGGTCTGGGAAGCCTAAAGCTCGCAGAAAGGCCTGGCGCTCATCGTCCGTCAGCACAGGTCGAAATCCCTTGGCCTGAACGAGGACCGGAGCTGGATTAGGGTTTACCCAGGGGCCCTAAAGTAGTTCCTTTTTAGGTAGTATATTAAAGTCCCCAACCAAAAAAGAGGACACAAGCCCCTGGGTGAAGATTGAGGAACATGGGAATAGGGTTCAAGGATTGGGGCATGGAGAAAAAGGTGATCTGATTTGGACAGTTTGAAGAGGCTTTCTGAAGATTCAATGCGAGCCTACTGTCTGACCTCAGAGACACGCCTGGCAGAATCGCTGCGCCTAGACACATGGGCAAACAGACGTTGTCGTCTTGCCATATGAGAACCGATCTACGGGCATAAGAACCCACAAGTTGACAAGTCGGCACCCTTGTAACATGCGGGCCGGTAAAACCTTAGGTCCAATCTCCTGAGGGCCACGTCCCGATGTTTCGAACATCCATTCCCCGAAAAGCTGAAAGTGGCCTTCAAAACCATGCCAATCGCTGGACAAAGCGGCATCGAACGCTGCAGCGGCTGATACCAACTTCCCTAAGTCCTTCACCCTGCAACCATGAACCTACTGAAACCTATACGCGACTTATGCCCAGCCCAAAACCCGGCTCCACTCTAACTCAGAGCCTCTGAACTCACAAAGGGCCTTAATCACTCGAGTGAAGCTTACATAGGGCATGCTATGGACTGTACCTATAGTCGGTTTAGGGTTTAGGATTTAGGGTTTAGGGTTTAACCAAATATACAGTTAGGATCCTATAATACTACAATGGAGACTATCGGTAGTATGGAATATGTTCTGGAACATAGTGTACTGTCGACAGATACGAGCTGTCACGAGACATTCTTGCAGAAGTTCAGACCTCTGTATTGACCCTAAGGCTCCATGTACCTTTATAGCATATACTTAGGCCTTAAAGTACCTACATGGGGACCCCTTTAAGGCTTAAGTCGACTATAAAGGTACATGGAGCCTTTGGGTGAGCTGCCGCTTATGCTACCCGGCCTTCTGCACAGACTCATCGCTGTTTACACCGACAACCAAGTACCTGACAAGGTGTAGCCCAAAGGCTCCATGAACCTTAATAGTAGATACTTGAGCCTTAAAGGGGTCCCCATATAGGTACTTTAAGGCCTAAGTATATACTATATGAGTACATGGAGCCTTAGGGCCTGACAAGGTGTAGGGCAAACGACGCCAGATTCGAGCTATAATACCAAATCCTCTACGACGACAGTCTCGGAACCAGCTCAGAAATAGGCACCGTTTAGCTGTTGGTGTTCCTATTGCGGTTGTCGTCCTGACGAGATTTATAGACTCATTCAACTGGCATACGGCATACGGCATACGAAGCGGTTGTTGTCGCTCGTCTAGATGTTGTCATTGCCTTTTCTTGACACCAGGCATACCAGGTTCGTTCAGTTCTGCTGGAACGCGCTATTGATGTGCAAGCTGCAGCACACCAGAATTCCGCAGCTCAAACCCTAACCCCATCACCGGAGGACCTTTAAGCCCATACCCTCAGAACCCTCAACCCTTTCCCTAAGGCTCTGAGGACTCAGATTTTAAGGCTTTTGGGCCTGAAAACCATATTATACAAGGCTTTTGGGCCATCTTGGGCCTTAGGGTTTTCGTGTACTTCAACCTGGATCGAGGAAGACTGCGGCCAAGATGCTCACCAAGCGCTCTGGCTTGGCGGAATGCGTTCCTGAAGCAGCCGCAAGGTCTGCAAATACTGAGAGCTGAAAGCTGAGGGTCAAAAATCTCTGACAAAACCTTGAATGCCTGAACTTCAACCAGAACCCCATTCAAACAAACACCCGAAGCCAACAACAACCCAAAACCAAGTCGAAACGAAACAAAGTCGTATCGATCGTGAACGTCGACCACAAAGGCAAAGGGTTCTGGGGTGCAGGACAAGAAATGGCGAAGGCGCAGTGTTCAGGGCGCCTGGAACGTACGCGGGGGCGTGGCGCTGCATGTCAGGGCCTTTGAGATGTGCGTGAAGCTAAACCCTAACGCTCCATGTACCCATATAGTATATATTTAGGCCTTAAAGTACCTATATAGGGACCCCTTTAAGGCTCAAGTATCTACCTTACCAAAGAGGTACATGGAGCCTCAAACCCTAAACCCTTGAACCCTTATGATACCCCTTATAGAACCCTTAAAGGAACCCTTAAAGGAACCCTATTTAGGGTACATGGAGCCTTTGGGGTCGGGCTCGGGGTTCGTAAAGAATGGGGTTCAGGGTCTCGGGTTCAATCGCCAGGTTTCATGTGACCGTAGTGGGTGAGGTCGAAGACACCATCGATAAAAATTCCTCGGTATGGACGGGGCCATTGAAAGGCTCGGATGCTCGATATCTATATATACATATATGTGTATGTATGTATGTATGTATGTATGTATATATACATACATACACACATATATATATATCTATATATATATATACATATGTATATATTATAGATATCCAGACTGCGAGCCGCTGCATGCACTGAAGACACTTCACCCTCCACCTATAACTTGTAACCCAAATGCAACACATCAAGCCAGATGCTTGATGTTGCAACAGAAAACCCCCGCGCAGCTCCGTACTAGATGGCCTGAGCAGACAACTCTGAATAACAACGACATGAACAAGCAAGCACCGAACACCAACTCCCTCTACAATACTACACCCTAAACCTTCCAATTCGAGAAGAAGACAGCATTAATCAATCAATCGCGGAAAGCTCCATGGCTCCGTGGCCCTCTATCTTCAAAACACAAAATACGAGATTTATAAATATCCACTGTATCATCCCAAAAACATAACCACTTCACCCTATGCACAATGCTAGAAACCTATCGCAACATAAATTCGATGGAGACGTCGCGGCTCAAGGGATCAAGGACTCAAGGTGTGCTTCAACAAATAATTTCCGATAGCTTGTATTGGGTTTTGGGGTTTGGCTGCTAGGGAACTCACTCCAGCAAAGATCCTGTTGTTAAGAGTGCTACTAGTCTTGCCAGGGCCCCCTATTCTCGGAAACTCACCCAAATCAAAACCCCTGAACCACTAAAACCCTGCCTCAACACCTGTAGACCCCTCGATGCCCTTACTTACAGCTACCCCTACTTAAAGGCTCATGGGACTTAGTAAGTAAGGGTATAAGTAGGTTATAATTAGGATATCCCCACTTAGGGGACTTATAGCCCCAGTTATAACCTACTTTTTAAGTCCCATGATCCTTTAAGTACCCCTACACTTCGGCCATAGACCCAAACCCAGGATCCACGTCTGCTTCTTGATGGGAGCCAAAAGGGGGGTTTAAGATTCTTGGGGTAGGGAACCCTCATCCCTACTAAACCCCCATAGGCTAAAACCCCCTTTTGGCCTCCTGTGAATGTCTGCTTCTGTGCGTCGGATGGGTCGTGGACTGCCCTGCGGCGCGCACTGCGCCAGAATGCACTGAGACTCGGCTCCTGCAGACAAGGGTAGGTCCTTTGGGTGCCGTAATATTTTGGGACGTAACAAGGGACCTAGATTACAGAACTACCCATATAGTCGAGGGCAAATAGGCTGTTTATGAGATACTCTTGTGGGTATCTCAGAATAGTTCAGTTGGGCTGTAGCATCTGCTCCTCAATAAAGTCAATGATGCTGCAGGTCTGCAATGGTGCAGCTTGTCTGAGTGGTTTGGAATCTCGCCAGCGGGCGTTTGAAAGATTGCCCCTCATAACTACTGTCGAGGTTGCGTTGAAAACGACTTTCTCTGTGATACTGTCCGACATAATTTCGGACATGCTGAGACCGTTTGCTGTCAATTCGTATCATTGTTTAGACTGTGTTTATGATCATCTTAATAACCAGAGGTTCCATGTATATTACCATTATGGAGTTAGATCCCAAAAGACCATCCCCATTATGGTCTTTGGGACCTGATTCCATAACAGTAAATAGTAGTGTATATGGACCCTCTTGGGCAGTTTCGGCCACATGTCTCAAACCCATACTGGGCCAGTAAAGCCCTCTGAAAAAATATCCGCCCAAAAAAAACTACCTGGACCCCAAAAGTGTAGACTGGTAAAAATAATCAGACAAAAATACGCTTTTATAGGTGTTGGGGCATCATTTAGTCTGGGTGGCTTAGGTACACCCTAACCACAAACCCTACCTAATCCTTCTGAGAAGATGTCCTGCCAGCTGCTCTTTGGCTTCTGCCAGCTCCCGCCTCTGCGGTTGGCGTTTTTAGCAGCTGGGGATTTTGCAGGGTGTAATGTTAACCCTAAGGCTCCACGTACCCATATAGTATAGACTTTGACCTTAAAGTACCTATATGGGGACCCCTTTAAGGCTTAAGTATCTACTATAAAGGTTCATGGAGCCTTAAACCCTAAACCCTAAACCCTTATGATACCCTTTATAGAACCCTTAGATCTAGGCGGCCCAAAGCCATTCCCCGAAATGAGGGTGCTGATTCATCTTTGGGTGCCGCCTGAAGGTCTTGGTGTTGGCCACCTTCCACTTCGTAGTTGCTTTAACTTAGGCTTGAGATTTGACGTTGAGGCGAGTTTTACCCTGCTGATGAACTAGATGCTGCGACAGTAATCGAAGTCGCTTGAAAGGAACATTTCGCTCGGATACTCAATGGTCAGTTTCACTCACTGATCAACTAGATGTTGCGACAGACTCAAAGTCGGTACGAGAGGAACACTTCGTTCAGATACTCCGCGATGGTGTCCTTAGAGGGCTTGCCGCGATGGTTCCGAAGGATGATCCGCGACAATGAAATTGCCCCTGGACGATGCAAGCTGACTACATGTCAGCACGGTGCCTGAACCGCCCTTTCGACGTGCTTCAGATGCATAGTTAGAGGGGCCATGTGGGCCTGGCCTCCCATGACGGCCTTGGTCGCGGTTTCAGCGCTAGGCTACCCAGGCAGCACGCTGGCGTGTGTGAGGTAGCACGCTGGGCTGTGAGGTAGCACGCTGGCTGGTGAGGTGGCACGCTGGCTGGTGAGAACGCAGGTCGGGTAATGGTTTGGGCACCACTGCGGGCTAGGCTCGGACCTGTGAGCTCTCGGATGCTCTGCGATCCACGTCTCCTCCGCCATTGCCTTTCGGGGCGACAGTCCTTCCACCTCGTCGTTGCGTTGCGGACTCAAGCCGCCACCTCCGCGCCGAGTCGGCACGTAAAAGTGAAGCAGCACGTTCCATTCCGGGAATGCAGTAACGTCAGGGCGGAAGATTAGTGTAAGAGTAAAAGTCCGTTTAGGGGTTTAATGTGCAGCCGTCACAGTGCCACCTCGATTTTGGGTTCCGCCTCGAGGTTACAGCGTCCGTCACCAACTTACCCTGAGCTTTGAGGCTGCACGCAGCGACTGTCGAATGGTTGAGGCAGCACGCTCTTGCTCCCCGAATGCTCGAGGCAGCACGCTCCTGCTCCCCGAGTGGTTCAGGCAGCACGCAGTCGTCCGCAAAACTGCCCGGAACCCCGCTCCCCTTTCTATTTTCTCTTTACGAGCACCTCCCCAAAAACAGGCCCACCAAATCCCAACCCCGACCCCAGAGCCCATGCAGGGCCCTTGTTCGTGCTTCTGAGGGATCAGAACGCCCAAGGCGTCACGGCAGCCAAATGCCCACTGCCACTACATCTCAAGCACGTCGAAAGGGCGGTTCAGGCACCGTGCTGACATGTGGTCAGCTTGCATCGTCCAGGGGCAATGTCATTGTCGCGGATCATCCTTCGGAACCATCGCGGCAACCCCTCTAAGGACACCATCGCGGAGTATCTGAACGAAGTGTTCCTCTCGTACCGACTTTGAGTCTGTCGCAACATCTAGTTGATCAGTAGGGTGAAACTGACCATTGAGTATCCGAGCGAAATGTTCCTTTCAAGCGACTTCGATTGCTGTCGCAGCATCTAGTTCATCAGCAGGGTAAAACTCGCCTCAACGTCAAATCTCAAGCCTAAGTTAAAGCAACTACGAAGTGGAAGGTGGCCAACACCAAGACCTTCAGGCGGCACCCAAAGATGAATCAGCACCCTCATTTGGGGGAATGGCTTTGGGCCGCCTAGATTAGAGGAACCCTAAACCCTAAACCCTTAAAGTACATGGAGCCTTTGGGGTTAGAAGGGCTCCTATGATTTCAGGGGGTGGGGTTCAGTTCAGGCCTCGAACAGTTCAGGATGCATAGGGGTATGGGTTTGGGAAAGTTCGCAACCCTAAACCTCCAAACCCTAAAGGCCCCAAAACCCTAAAACCCTTAATCCTTTCACAAAGAAACGGATTGGCCTTTAAACACCCTGAATAATATTTATATATAGGGTTCCTTATAAACACAAATAAGGAAAATAAAAAACAATACCAAGATCCAACCTAGAGAAAAAAAAGCAACTCCGAAGTTCGCCTCGCCGTCGCCGCCTCCTCCGGCGAAGCCGCCGGGAGCGACGAGGCGACCAAGGCGAGGCGCGCCTCGGAGACGGCGGGACAGTCAATTATTCCAGGGGTTAGGGGTTCATAGTAGAAGCCAGAAAGTTGGAACATAATCATCCTCGTGCTCCTAAGGTAAAGTAGAAGCGATCCTAGCACTAATCCTCCTAAAGCCATGTTCCAACTTTCTGGCTTCTACTGTAGGAGTTTAGGTTTAGAGTTTGGGGCTTTAGGGTAGGGTATAGGATAGGGTTTAGGGTAGGGTTTAGGGTTTAGGGGTTAGGGTTCATACGGGTTTAAGCAGGGTTTAGGGTTTGCAGGGTTTTAACCTATCAGACTAATTACTATTAGATTGTTGTTGATACGGCTGTTCGTCTTAATATTGCAGACCCTTAAACTCTGAACCCCCCCCCCCCGTCGTAACAAACACTCTCTAAGGGGGTTCCCTGCCCTCCGTACATGCCAGGCCCAGGCCGCAAGGCACCGAACCCTCCAACCAAATGCTAACATTTAGGTTCCTAAGTAGCCCCTTTAAAATGAGGGGTACCCTTTTCGTACTATTCATTTTTAATAAGGAGACCCAAAAGCAAACAGGGTCAAAAGGGTGCTACTCACGAACCTAGTAGGGCCCTCACCCCCCGCGACTCTAAACCATTCCCCACCCCTGCACTGCTTCAAACCCTGTACACCTAGGCGAGCTGCGCTGAGTTTCAGAAGACAGCGTCGTAGCCAAGATCGGATGAGAACCAGCCATTGGCCCAAAACCATGGCAGGCGCACAGGGTTTGGGGAATGTCCTAAACCCTAGAAAGCTACTGTACCAGGCTTAGGCTATGTGGTTTCTTATTCCGTAAGTTCTGGGTTCAGGAGTCAGGAGTGCGTGGGCAGTTGTGGTTTGGGGTTTTAGGGTTTAGGATTTAGGGTTGATGCTCCGGTTTTGCACATGTGGGCGCAGGGTGCTTGTTGAGTCCTGGTGTCGTGTCATGGCCCGGCACTGTAAGCTCTTCGAGATGGCTGTCATGTTAAGGGGCTAAGGGCTCAAGGAGTTGAGAATTTGGGGTTAAGGCTTTGGGAAGTTAGGCTCCCACGAAACTCTGTTAAGGATGCCTGCGGTGCTTCTGACCGAACATACAGCTTGAGCCAAGTTTGGAGCAAACCGTAAGCGATTTTGAAAACGTAGAGACGCTCCACGACATCTTTGGGAGCTTCCCAGGACAAGAGCCCTTGAACACTATTGGGGGGGGGCCATAGCAACCACAATAACAAAATCAGAAGACTGCTAACAATCATAACAGTAGTAGTGACTCAGTAGTGATAACAACAACAAGAAAGAGGAACCACCTACAACAAACGATGTCGTGTTATTCATACTGATAATCGAGATAGAGACACCAAGACTACCAACAATAACTATAATGATGGTGATAACAACCACAACAACAAATAATAAGGCTCCGGGGTATACGGAATACTATAATGTAGGGGCCTGAAAAATTAGAATAGGTTTTGGGGCCCCTTATACTATAGGTATTAATGAGGAACCGTATTGATAATTATTTAGGCCCCAGTAGTAGAACTCTTGTACTGAGAAACCTTTACGTCCAAACCGGGTGAACATGCATGCCTGTGTATTTAGCGCTGGGCGCCTCACAAAAAAGAACCCTCGGGCAGAGGACCCGGCGATTCCAGGGACTGCTCTAGAGACCGGAGTTGGGGAGTCTAGGGTTAAGGGTTTATAGGATTTAGGGTTTAGGGTTTAGGGTTGATAGGATTTAGGGTTTAGGGTTTAGGGTTTATAGGGTTTAGGCTTATAACACAACTTACAAGAGACAATCCTTGAACCAAAGCTATTCTGCCATTGTAATTACACTGCCTGCAGGAGATTCAGAACATGAGGGAAGTCACCAGGACCTAAAACCAGATCCTGGTGTGAAGAACACCTTAAGGGATGCCCAGCAGGTTCGGGTTTCGGGTTTACGGCATAGAGTTTAAAAAACCAGCCAAAACTCCCACCCAGACCCTACAATGCAGTACCTGGTTTTGGTTAGCTTATTTTTGAGGATTGGGTTCTGACTAAGAAGTAAGTTCATCCCCAAAGGGATACACTTCGACTCCCAAACTCACTGCGCCTCGAAGTGAGGAAGCTGAAATCCTCCTGCATTCTCGGCATGCCGCCGGAATGCTACAGAGGCGACCTCACAGCTTTATCCATAATGCAGGGGCTTCGTGTGGTCATCCAAACTTCTACAATGTGTCATGTAGCTCTATGGGCGTGGAGATGTAGAGTCAATGTGCGCGTATAAGCAAGAACATATAAACAGACAAAGAAGTACATATGCACAGATACTGTTTTTGTATGCAATATGTATGTGCATGTGTGTGTACACCTACAGCTGCACAGACACATTAATGTGTGTGTGTGTGTATATATATATATATATATATATATATATATACGCATATATGAGTGCATGCATGCATACATACTTACATAATTACATACAATATGTATAAACACAGAACACATGCATTCACACACATGCACGCATCCATCCACACACAGTATTGCCCACCGATGTCAGTAACTAACTAAGCCCATGTATGGGTTACCGATGCAAGCGTCTGTTCTTGACGTGCTGGCCCCCATACCCAAAACCTCAATCAAAGGGGAAAAGGAGGGACCCTTAATGGGGACCCCTGCCCTATAATGGGCTATATAATGGGTATACAATGGCTATATTATGGGTATATACCTAGGTGTCCTTATTAGGGGTCCCTCCTTTTACCCAAAACCTCAAACATCAAAGCTGGAAGAGAGACCCAGAAGCCGATCCTCACCGATCCTGCACAGAAGGCCCGAGCATACCAACCGGAGCCATCAAGGAAGGACCAAAGGCCTGCCAGTCCCAGTCTTTACGGTTTCTTTACTCAAAGGGTTCCTTTAAGGAACGTATGAGGGATCTATAAGGGGTGCCAGTGCCAGTCTTTGCGGTTGACTTAGGGGGTTCCTTTAAGGAACCTATAAGGGATCTATAGGGGGTGCCAGTCTCAGTTTTGGAGGTGTAGAGTCTAGGGTTTGGGGGTTTGGCCTACTTCCAGATCATGAAGGTTAGTAACTGCTATAAGGCTGGTATTCGGTCGCTACCAGACTCTGGTTGACTTTAAAGATCATGGGGCTTAGCAATAACTTACGTAAAGTAGGGCTCCTTGAAGGGTCCCTTACAAGGGGTTTACAAGGGGGGTAGGGTCCGCTTACTGGATCATGGGACTTGGTAGCTAGGGTCATTGTCAGGCAACGATACTGGTAACTTCGTTTATCACACCAATACAATCACTTATAACCTGACTTACTACATCCCATGTTCCTCGAAGCGGGGTTTACGTTTTGAGCTTTTGGGCAGTTCATGGTCTCAGGCTCAGTGTTTAGGGATTAAGATCTACAGCGACCTGTTTGTCAAGATGCGGACAGGTCGATTGATTGCTGCCTCAACTTGACTCGGAGTTTTCACAGATTGCAGATCTCGGGTTCCTGGTTTTCAAAGTTCCGGGATAAGGGCTCAAGGTGTGGAGTTTAAGACGAACCTGTCGCGACCAACCCTACAACATGGTAGGTCATGATCCCTCCTCAATAAAGAGGTAAACAACTGGACCCTGTGCCAACCCTGGAACTTGAGCTCGAAGTTTCAGCCGAGAGAGAACCTCAATGTTGCACAAACGCTCTAGGATGCTGCTCCTAAAGACCTCCAAAACGGGGTCCGGGTTAAGAGTTGCCAAACCCTAGGGATCAAAATAGCCCAAAAGCCTTAAATAGTATGGTCTTTGGGCCCAAAAGCCTTAATATGTGAGTCCTTAGATCTACCCAGTTGAACGGTCTGCGCCTACGATGCGTCTTCGGCGGAACTCTTCCGGATGTTCCGGCTCATATCTGCTGAGCAGGGTCGCCACCTCAGGCCCAAAGGCTCCATGTACCCCTATAGTAGATACGTAAGCCTTAAAGGGGTCCCCATATAGGTACTTTAAGGCCTAAGTCTATACTATATGGGTACATGGAGCCTTAAACCCTAAACCCTAAACCCTTATGATACCCCTTATAGAACCCTTAAAGGAAACCTTAAAGGAACCCTATTATGGGTACACAGAGCCTTAGGGAGGCAGCAGAAGGGCACCGGCCGAAAGGCAGTGCGGCCTTCCTACTACGCGCAGGGATTTAGGTTGAGAAGCAGGTATTTTTGGGGGCCATGTGAAGGATTCCTGAGGAATAATACGGTTGATGATACAAAGCCTGCATTACCAATAAGAAGGAATATACCATAATTCCCGCAGTTTAGGGTAAGGTAATGCAGAATTTATATCATCAACAGTAGTACCCAAAACCGGAAACCCTAAACCCACAACCACATCTCCAAGCCGGGGATTTAGGACAGTGTTGTTTATGGATAAGCTCCCAAAGGCTCCATGTACTTTTATAGTAGATACTTAAGCCTTAAAGGGTTTGAAGCAGGAACTGGATTAGTGAGTGTCCAACCACACTACGAGCGCACTTTTTGGTCTGAGCCCAAGACGTCTGTCGTACAGGGTGCATTCAGATCTAACTCAAAAGACTACGCTCGCATGAGGACAGGTCAACACGGCGCTTCAAGACAGGGAAATTTCACACCCGTCTTATCTGTAGTGTGACGTCCGAATCATGCTCGAATTATGACCGCTTTGGGCCAAGCCTACTCCACCGGATTATACCGGGAGCTTGCGCAGTCAACCGAGCCGAGTGCGGCGACTCAAGGCTCCAGGCTGAGTTCTTCAATCGCGAAGCGGAGTGCTTTCGGTACTCTCGGTATTCTGTGCGGCTTGCGCGGGCACATCGAGCACCTGAACGAGGTTGCGATCAATGCTGTGATTGATCAAAAGCGGTTTCATACTCTTAGTCAAACAATCCGCAAGTTGTAAATGCGTCGGTATCCATCTCAACTCGTCGCCGTAAGGATGGTACAAGGCGTGCGTTAGCTCGTCCTCTTCCCAAAGTCCTTGGCGGAGTCCAGACATCTCTATGGCAAGGCGTTTATCCTCGCATGATTTTGGAATCGACGCAGTCAAGTGATCCGAGAGGGACCTGCAGTCCGTATACTGCAGGTGGAACATCGATCTCTTGGCGACTTCTTCCCAGTTCTGTGACCGGGGCAATTTGCCGAGCAGTTCGAGCACTGCCGCTCGAATGCGGTCTCCATGCTCTATGGCATGTTGCAACGAGTAAGCCTCACACTGGAGTGTGGCGCGACAAACCCGTTTCATGGTGGACGAGGAAAACGAAATGAGGTGCATCTCATGCGTTGACGCGTTCTTGTCCACCGCCGACTGTGCGGAAGTGAGATAGTGGAAACGACCTCTCTGCGACTTATGGTTTGCCTCTCCTGCAAAGGAGGCGTCGCAAAACGTGACAATCGCCAGCTCTCCTGTATTCCAGGGTAACTTAGCGCTGTACGTGATCGGCCTATCCGCATCTCCTAACGCCAGTGCTACTACGCGGTTTGCCTCACGGAGTGTATCCACCGTAGCTGTTGTAACACGCTGCTGCAGGGCATTCACCCTATAGGCAAGGTCAGGTCTCGTGGCACGGGCCACCCAAGCCAGCGATCCTATGACGGATCTCAGCGCTGTGCGCTGGCCATTCGAGACTGGAGTCGTGCCCTTTTCAGACTTATGTATATCGATCGGGCGAACTGCACGCGTGTTGTCCCTACAGTTTATACTGATGGTCCCATCGGCGCTTTGCACATACTCGCGTCCGCAGAAACGGAACTTCTCAGTCTCTATGCGACCGATCTTAAACTTATCCAGCAGATTCTGGATAGCCGGCTCGCCTTCGGCGGTAGCAGCCCACAGGAAATCATCCACGTGGGTGCACAAGCAAGCACACAAACGACCACCTTCTCCTGTAATATAGTACAGGGCTGACAGAATTTGCGAGGCATTTAAGCCAAATTCGCGGGCACTCTCCTTTATACGGAGATAAAGGTTCCGACCCGCGTCGGTCGTGCCATACACGGGTACTCGGGCAATCATATGCCCGGCTCGCTGAATCTCTGCATCGGGTACACCCTTAGGATGTTTAGGAACCCGAAGAATGAGAAGGCGCTCAAGGGGTTTCCCTTGGAAGTATGCGTTCGTTATATCGGCTGCTTTGAGCCGCAGGGCCAATGAAACCGCCCATGAACACAGAAGGGCTATGCCTTCCGGCTCAGCCGTGGGGCTGTCTGCCCTGATATCCTCCTCATTCGAGATATGCTCGAAGTTTCCACATGCGACCAAGCGTGCTTTCCACTTGGGAGTGTATGCTGGCGTCCCCTTTAGGTGTTCATTCTTATCGGTGAGGACCCATTTGGTGGGGATACACACGTGGCCAGCCTTTGTAAGCTCCTTGAACTCCTTGTCTGTGCAAGGGACCACTGCGTTGAATTCAGTGTACTTCTGCCATTCAGTTTTCATGGCAGCATCCAGCCCCAGCTGTACTTCGACAGGGGCTTTGTGGTAATCCAGGAGCGAGGCCATGTAGCCAGCATCGACATTAGAGCCGATGGCGTCTTCCCCATCTGGGGTGAGAGCAAAGGCCTTGGATTCCGCCGCTCGACTATCCGAGGGCTCAGCTGCTGGCACAGTCGTGCCAATCGCAGCTGTGTGCGATGCTGCTGCCAGTCCGTCGTCTTCCTCAGGAATGTAGTGACACGGATGGGCTTCTGGCAGTCCGTTAGCACGTATGTGCTCGGCAAGTTTCGAATGCTCGAGCCATATGTGCTGGGCGATATTTCGCCGATGGCATCGCCGCCAACTGGCCTCCGAACACAACAGAAGTATTCGGTGGAAGTCATCGTGGGCCTCGCTAACTATTCTAGCGATCGTACAGAGCCCTTGGTCTGTTTGCAGGTTGGCTTCAATCCCGCCCCGATTCCTGTTGCCTAACTCGGGGGCGTGACTGTACACAACCCCTTTTGCAAAGCATGTGGCGGAAAGCTCATCACAATTGTATTGTGGATGCCGAACGCTGTACGGATGGCTTCTGCAATCTATGATTTCCTTAATCCCGTACTCGTGGATGCGCTCTAGGAACGTCTCGATGGGAAGATCAGAGTGACCCATGGTGTATATCCCATCGCCTTTCCTGCCAAAGGTGTTGGGCGCATCCCTATATATGGGGTAGCCTAAGTCCGACAAAAGCTGTATGTCATCTTTAGACAACTTGCCGAGATCACTCACCGTGTATGCGGAGAGACTGTATCTTTCTCCTACAAACGGTGCGACCATGTGCACGTCCTTCGGGCGAAACTTAAGAACCTTGTTCTTAGTATCGTGGACGGTGCCATACATTGTCGTGTTTTGAACACGCACGGGGGTTGTACCCGTGGCTTCTTCCACCCATAGGCCGCCTCCACGATACTCGCCCACACCTATAGTGTAGTTATGCGAGCCAGGAGTGTTCGCTAGGTCTCTATGGGCCTCTGCGCCTCTGTTGGTAAGCTGAACGCTACTCCACTGTGGGAGATGATGACCGGCTTGCATACTGTGATGCAAGATGTAGTGGTTGAGATACATGGCGAACGACGGTCTCTCGCACGTTGGTCCAGAAACACCAACAAGACCACCGTGCCGATATACTCCCACCGCGAGGGCTATGCACCCGGGATCTCCATCATCTAGGAGCGGGCGCGTGTAAGCCTCGCGTCGGTCGCGGTCATAGGCACGAAGGAGGGCCAGACACTCATCCGGGGAAAAACCCTGAGTATCTATCAGGCCTTTTGCCATGATCTCTACTTGATCAATCTCTTCCGCAACTAGTGCATCATCACGGCCTCCTACTGGCGATCGCGACCGGGCGGTTTCGCCCGTCTTATCTTTGGCGCGAAACCTTGCAGGTGTGGATGGCGCTGGCATCGGTGTACCGGGCATCATCGCTGGCGTCGATGGTGCTGGCATAGGCACATCGTGCGCGACTGCCGGTGTAAGCGGGGCAGCTGCAGCCACTGGGCGTGGCGTCGCTGGTGCTGTGACCGGGTCTGCTACGCGCTCATCCTGGAACCTTTGTTCCGGTCCATGAACAATGGCTTCCGGAAGCACTGGTTCTCCTGCCAAAACGCGGTGCGCTGCAACTTCAATTTCATCAGCCGGGCGCATCTTCCTAGCGTTCACAAGTACAGGGATATTCTCGTGTAATACCCAGTACGCATTCTCTGCCTCACGTCCTATGACGCGGCTAACCGTGGACCACACGACACCTGGGCTGCCAGGGACGTTATCCCGACGGTAAATAACTAAATCACCAACCTTATAGTCAGTGTCTAGAGGGGCTGCATTACGCTGTAACGCCTTGGCCACTTTGCGGGAAGTCTCTAAGTGGACAAAGGCCTTTTTGGCTTCTTGCCGTGCTCTGTGCCGAATGTAGTATACACTCGTCTCATCATACTTGGTGAACAATGTACCAAGGCTTTCGGATTCATCTAGCACTGAACCCGGCGTTCGAGGCTGCTTTCCCAGCACGTGTTGTGCTGGGCTAAACCCTTGGTGCCTGCTAAGCTCGTTCTTAGTAGTAACACTTTCGGTAACGACCGCCTCCATCTCCTCGATATTCGAGGGTTGAGCCTCCTGCGCGACTTTCCTGATGATGGCCTTAGCAAGTCCACCATGACGTTCGACCTTTCCAATAGTCTGCGGGCTCTCAAGAGGGGCGTTCTTATGGGTTATACCATGCTGTGCCAAATACTCTGAAAATTCTCCCCTGAAGTGCGTCCCTCTGTCAGTGGTTATGACTTTGGGATGTCCAGCCCAGCTGATCCACCTGTCGATCAGGCATTTCACACACTGGCGGGCACTTGGGTTGCCACCCCCAGATTTCACGAGCACAACTTGCTGGAAACTTGTTCCCATGTCAACTATATTGACAGCAGTATAGCGATTTCCATAGAAGTCTTTGACCTCTAGCGCATCCATACCTATCGTATGGTTGAACTCCTTAGGGAATACACTATCGCCTGCGACAGGGTGATGCCTGGGCACTGGAGCTGTGTCCAGGCAGACCTTACACTTGTAAAGTCCGGCAGCGGCGATGAAATCCTTGCTCGCCCGGGCCTGCTTCAGAACCTGAACCAGGACTGCGTTTGGCAGATGGCCAAACGATCGGTGCAGGCGCCTTATAGCTACCCGGACTCGTTGCGGTAACGATCTCCACGCCGCTCGGCGCTCTGCCTCTGTATTCGGCGTTCCGGGGAACGGGAATTGTTCCAAAATGAGGCGTTCTCTTTCCTCGGGCGTCAGTGCGCCACCGGCATCATCCACCCCATCAGGGGCACCTCGCTGAGGCATCTCAGCATCGGGCACCAGCTCTGCTTCGCTGATGTCCTCAGGATCTGTGTCCTGGGCGTCGCCGACAAAGCAAGTTCGGCTAAATGCGTTGATATAGTACTCCTCAGAAATGGTACGACAAAGGTTCCAAAAGTCAGTACTATCCGTATCAACATAACTACGGGGTATATACCCGTAAGACTCTGACCATGCTTGGAAGAGGTCCAAAGCCTTTCCGATCTCTGGGCCTATGCCTGAGATATGCATGTCTCCCCTCAAGGTAACAGTGTCCTCAAGCATTGGGTAGCCGTTCGGGGTAACCAATATAACCGGGATGTTGAGGGTGTCAGCTACACACTCAAGCTCCAAACACAACTCCTCTGTGGAAGTCTCAAACCTGGCAACCACAAGGCCCGGTGGCCCGTTCTGCCTCTCGTTGATCACGCTCGCGAGGACCTGTGCCGAGGGTTCATGCAATCTAATCAGGTGATCAGCTTCTCGCATGGCAGCGTTGTACACGATTGCCTTTAAGACTTCGTCTCCCGCTACCATTTCGGTAAGGCTTGAGGTGAGGTACTTGGACTGGGCCTTGCTAAGCTTCTTTAAGCTAGCGGCTGAGGGCCCATAGGCTGCGCTGCTACTGTGGGGCAGGTCTTCGGGAGGATCAGGGCTTGGAAAAGAAATCTGGCTGGCTTGTCCTACCCACTCCCCACTGCAGACGGCCATGTATGCTTCGCGCTCTGCTCCGTCCTCATCCATGGGTGAAACTTCACCCTCCGGGGCTGTGCCCGGGCCGGCAGAGGTGGCGATGCGCGAAGCCCGCGGGTCTGTGCCCGGGATGTACACTGCACTCAAGGCATCTGTGTCCTCGATCTGGTGGGGCACTGTGGCCGCGTCGAACGCCAAGGGAAACACCCAAAGCGCGACGTACGCCCCATCCTCCGACGGTTCTTGCGTCGGGCATGCTTGCTCGGCTCCACCGGTTTCGGTGGGCAGCTTCTCGGAGTCTGACCCCGGCGGAAAGCATGCGCCTTCATACGTCCAACTGGAGCCGTCGGCGGGGTCCAGATGGGAAAACAAGTATCCTATGGGATCTATGTCCCGTAGCTTGCCCGTCGGCTTATACGAACGGCCTGTGTGGCGGGTGACCACTGTGCACTTTATGTTGTGCCGCTCGCTGAGTTCGTGGTGATTTTTATCACCAGCCCAAAAACGTCTCGGTGCATATGGACCGATCCAGCACGCTGGCGCCTGCTTCTCGCGCATGACCTCGTATAGGTCAGTCAGCACACCATCAGGGAAGTCCTGAAACACGATGCGCCTGTTCCACCCGAAACCTGTGTCGGGGCTAAGTGCGATGGCACCAACGTCGATGGCCAGGATCTTCTCGTCGATTTCGACGAGCTTGCCTTGCCCTGGGGGCTTCGGAAACTGGCGGCGGAATTCTGCCCATTCCGCGTCGTTCCACTCGTCCGACGGCCTATCGCCGTGGAAATACCACCATGACTCTCTGGCCGTCATGGGGCGGTGAGGATTCTCACGCTCTGGAAACCTATTGTAACCAGCACTGCCTCGGAAGCGCGGTGGCTCCGGCGGCTCAGGCGGGCGCCTGCTGCCGAGGTTGCTCCTGGGTCCCGGTGGATCCCAGTCTCCCGCACCTGTGCCGTCGTCGTACTCGACCTCATCATACACGCTGTGCGGTGCCGTCTTGCCTTTGCCCTTGCCTTTGTCGGGCTCGACATCCACCTCCGGCCGTGCAGAGGGGCGAGGATTCGTGCGATCACGCTCGGGAGCTGTGTCCCGGCCTGCAGCACGAATGCGTTCTGGCTCGGGAGCTGTGTCCCGATCCGCACGGTCACCTGGGTCGCGGACGCGACCCCAACGGGAGGTGCGCTGGCGCGTCGGAGCCTCGGACCTATCCCGAGGTCTGGAGTCCATCCGCCGTCTCTCACGGGTACGGTCACGGCGATGACCCCTGCTCGAGGAGGAACTATCCCTCCGCCTGCGACGCGATCGGGAGCGGCGAGTAAGCCTCTTGAGCTCCGCCTCGGCCCTATCGGCTCGAGTCTCCGCGTCTTCTGCCCTCTCACGCATGTCCTGCAGCCGATCATACGCATTATCGCGCTGCCGCTTCACGTTGCTGAGGGCTTCTCTCAAGTCACTTATAGTGCTTTCTTGGCAGCGATTCGCATCAGTGAGGTCGTGGACCTCAGCCTCGAGCTTGCGAATCCGAGCCGACGACCCTGTCGGCGTCGCTGCGCGGTCCTGTGCTCCACCGGACTTTGCCGGCGGCGGCGCTGGTGTAGCCTTCGGCCTCTCTATGGGGGCCGCTCCGCCTTTGGCTGACGCACCTACGCTAGAACTAGCAGGGTTAGGACCCGAGCTAAAAGTAACCGAAGGCAGGCGTCCTCCAGGGGCTGTGCCCTGTGCACGGTTCATCGCCGCAGTGAGCGAGTTCGGGTCGTACTTTGCCACATACCAGATAGATTTTTATAACTTATCTAAAATACAACCAACTTACGATCTGGTTGTATCTTAGATATCTCAGGTTTTAAGTTAGGTTTTTTGGTTATAAGTTAGATAAGTTGTAGGCCAAGATATATCTTACTTGGTGGCAACATATGTACTCCTGTGGTAGTTAGGCGGAACTTGCAGCGAACTTGCCGCGAACTTAGGAAGAAGTTAAAGTGAACTTAGGAATCAACGTTTTTCATAGTTTTTCGTTTCTATTCGATCGAAAACACTCGAAGCAGCAGCTTGTGGCTCGACGTCGCGCATACCGGAGGCGAGGGGCCCTATATAAGCACGGTCCAGGCTCTGGCCCGCCTCCCTCCGGGCGGCGGCGGCCGCAGCGACTCGAACGCTGGCAAGAGTGCCGCTGCTGCCCATGTGCGCTCCCCTGATGCACGCACCGGTGCCGCTGATGTGTGGCCCCTCATGCAAGAAATAAAACTGCACGCAGCGGTGCCGCTGCTGCGCGCTCCCCTGACGGGTTGAAGCTATATAGATTCAGCGGCCCGAAGCGGCGAGCATGCATCATCACTCTGCGCCGTGCGCTCCCCTGCGTGCAGGGTCTGCAGCTGCAAGCGCTGCGACGCTTGCCATCCGCCGTGCAGGCCGGCCTGCATGGACGCGACCTGCATCTGCCGGTGCCCGCAAAAAGGAGGGTTGTCCGCTGCAGGCTCTTCGACGTCGTCCAAAGCTTAAACCCTATAAATCCTCAAGCTTAAACCCAAAGCCCGAAAGTCCCACACATTTAACCCACGAAACCCTAAAGCCTGACTAAAGCTTTCTCTGTCTGTCTGTGTATATATTTGCTTACTTGGAAGCAAACCTGTAAGCGGGAAGCCTCAGAAACACAGCCTCTGCAAATCCGAATCCGCATGAGCTGCTGAAACTTTCCTTGGATTCGCTGAAAAGAGAAATGTAGGGAGAATGTAGGATAATGTAGGACGGGATTTAGAAACTACACTATAGACGATGTAGGCAGAATGTAGGATAGTCTTGTAACAAAGTAACGCCCCGCTGCCTGTAGTCAAAGCTGATGTAGGCGAATGTAGGATGGATGTAGGATGATTGTAGGATGACCGCCGGCTGGATCCGCGAAATTTTGGTTTATGCCAGCTCGAGCTTCTACGGCCCTTCGCCGCTCCTTGCTGCTGTGTGTTGCTGCCATGGCGGTGTCTGGAGCAGGAGCTGCTGCTGTGCCCTGCATGAGCTGCAGACAGGAGCTTGCATGAGGACGACAAGAAGGGCCGCGGCGAAGGTGAGAAGTTTGAATGCCAGCCATGCCTTGCGCTTCGCATGCTGGTCTACAGGAGCTTGGGTGTCGGGGCCCTCGACGAGTTCACGCCAGAGCAGAAGCAAGACTTCTTTGCTCGCTCCGGCCAAGAACGGAGCCCAAGGCGGTCGCTACAAGTGGCCGTGTGTGCGCAGATGCGACAGAGATTGCAAGATGATACCCTCTGCATCATTAAAGAACTTCGTTTGGTGAGACTCAGTGTCAAAGCCGGCGATGTTCTGCTTTTCGACACTGTGGGAGGGGTCGTGACGCAATGTCTGGGTGGAAGGCTGGCAGGGCCGTGGTTCTTAGCCAAACGGCTCAAGAACAAAATCTCTCAAGACTTTGGTTCGCTTTGGACGGCGACAGATGAAGATGCCTTGCTGCAGCCTTCGGTGGACCACGGCTTCCTGCTCCCCGCTTTCTGGCAATTGGTTGGAGACAAGGTCCTGTGCCTGCACTGAAGAAAAAGGAAAAGCCAGCTGCAATACATTTCTTTCAACCCCACAAACCCTGCAACCCTTCACTGTCATTTTTGTGGTTCACACAAATACTCACTACGGAAAAATATGGAAATCAAGCAAAGTCAAACTACTTGAGGGGAACTTAGGATGAACTTAAGGTGGGACTTCTTCAACTTAAGAAGGACTTGTGTAAGTTCACTTTAAGTGCATTCTATGGTACATAAGCCAGTTACATGTACAACAAGTAAAAAAATCTATCTGGTACGATGTATGTGTCTTGCCGACCAGCCCCATGCGGGTTGCAGCCTGATACGCGGTTTCGCCTGCCATGGGAGGCCTATCAAGGGGGCCTACCCCTGTCACCGGTGCCGGTATGCGGCCCTCTGCAAGCATCTGCGCATGAAACCGCTCAGCATATGTAGGCTGATCATCGGGGCGTGCACACTGCGGCTCCACGACAAGGATGCACTCATTATCCTCTGGTCCGTCTGTGCGGACAGCGTCGACGAAGCACCTCGTAAGCTCCTCGACCTCCTGGGCTATGCCAGGGGCGCGGTGCAAACACTTGGGACACTGTCCTTTGCACGCTTTGCTGCCCATGAAAGGCCAACTGTTCGCTGCACTCATGTGAGTGAGGCTGACGGAGCAATCTGGCACGAGCTCCAAAAGCGTTGCATGGGCAAGAATGCCCGCCGCAACAGATCTATGTCTGTTGGCTTTGCAAACCACATGCACGGCAATGGACCGAATCCCAGCGTCCTTAGCGTCAAGGACGTTCGCCACGATGTGCCTGACGTGGGCGATCAGGTTGGGGTGGTCCGCGTGCTCCCGAATTATATCGGGGTTCGACCCAACATGCTTTGTGCGGTCGCGCTGTTCGTCGTTGCGCTGTTGGGCTTCTGCTGGCGTCAGATCGTCTTTCCGATCGTCCTTAAGCCACACCATGTCCAACATCACTAGCATATAGCTAGTGGCACTCGCATACGTCGTGATCGCATGCGTTTCCATCTCTTCGTGCTGCGCGAAGAGCTCGGCCGCCGTCCACTTCCCTCTGACGCGTTGCAGCCAGGCATGGTGCTCATAGCCCCAGGTAAAAACATCAATGATGATGTCCGGGTTCGCTGTGTCCCCCGCATAGTACGGCAGCAAGGCCAAATCCGGATTATACACGGATGCTGGAAGAGGAGTGTCGAGCTCCGGACCATGGGGTCCACCACCTGCCATTATAACCAGGGGCCTATTGTGCGGGTCCTTCTTCACAACCGCATCGAACTCGGCCAGCTCACGGTGCCCTCGTGCGATCTCCTTCGGATGCACTGTGGCACGGGCTGCTGGCGGTATCCCTGGGCTATCCCCAGGCCTTGCCTTCTCTGTGGGAGGCGCCTTCTTTGGCAAGCCGCTTCCTCCAGGCGGTGCCTTGGGCGCATGCGCGGGGAAGGCAGGTGTGATCACCGGTACGGCACTGTGGCCGACCACAGGCGAGGTCGCCATGGCACTGTGGCCAGGCTCCGGCGCTGCTGAAATCTTCGGTGCAGCCTTTGCCGTCGGGGGGGCCTTCTTAGGCAGCTGCCCCTCCTCTGCGGCCATCGCGGCGGGCTCCGTGTCTCCTACGGACGTGCCTACCATGCAATGATTCGGGAACGCTACGCTTATACGTCGCTTAGTGTTGTTGCGATTCTCAGCTGTCGTTGTGAAGCTGTGACCGTGGCCTACGCCTACAGTGCTATGACCATGGCCTGCATCTACAGTACTGTGACTGCGACTTGTTGCCACTGCGTCATCTGCCGCTGTTGCATCTCGAGGGGTGCTCACAGACTCTGAGTGAGCTAAGGCGGCGGCGGCGGCAGACCTAAATATAGGAACTGGCGGTGAGGGGATTTGGAAGCTCCTTATGAGACGGGGTTGTTTCACCTGAATCAAACCTTCTGTTATGTTTATGCATAACAGCCCTGAGTCATGTGTCCGACACAGCTTGATCCTAATGATGCTATCCTCAGAAGGAAGTCGAACACCACACTCGCCAAACCGAAGATCCTTGGTTATACCAAGTTGGGCCTGGGCGTAAAGGGACAAAAGGAGAGGGGCTGTACCCTTAATCTCGTGAGAATCAAGGACGCCCGGAACTCTCAAGTCCTGCTCCAATCCCATTATAGAGAAAGGTATGGTCCTGCTACCCAGGGTTTCGGTAGCACCGCTAAGACCCTTGAAGGTACGATTGCCCTCAGGTTTAAACCTCGTGCTGTAACCGAAGTTCGCAAGTTTCCCCGCCGCGTTTGCTATCCAATCGCTACCGTGAACAGTCGAGTTACAGCCCTCATCCAACACGGCGTATACGTGCTTATCCTCGTAGATATTTACTACGGGCAAATCAACCAAAGCCGGATGGATATCTGTGACCCCCTCAGTGAAAGCCACGAAGGCGTGCCTCGTCGCGGAGGCCCTCGAAGAGCGCGATCTCGCCGACGCCACTTCCCAACTGTTGTTGGTCGATGACGCAGAGTGATCATCTAAGGCCTCTTGCAGATATGCGAGAAGGTCACCGCGGGATATCACGGGCTCGGTTACGAAGTGACCCTCTATGGTCTCTTGAAACTGGGCAATAGCCGGAACTACTACCTCTACGGGGAGGCTATCCCCCGTGCTGCCGACTATGCTGCGCAGAAGATCGAAGTCCAGGGTGTTGGACTCCCGCAGCACTGTGGCTGCGTCATCCCTAGCCTTTCGCTCGGTCTGCGGCTGCTCATCTAGAAGCATCCCACAAAGCTTGCACTTAATGCGGGAGGTCTTCCTACTGCTACCCGACCTCTCGGTGGAGGTGTGGGGGCATGTGGCCTGGTCTATGACAGGCTTCTCTTTCTTCGTCTTGGTGACGGTGCCGCATTTCTTACAGGTCCGCATGTCTATGTATGCGTTACTCCCCGACTTGTTGAACTCCTTGCAACCTCCCCGGCATTTCCGGGGGCCTTCGCTGGACGAAGCAGCTGACGCGGCGAGGCGAACCTCGGGCTGAAAGGGTTCAGGCGGGGGCTCCTGGCTGAGAGGGACATCCCTTCTCGTGATGCTAATGGGGTTGTCATCACGCACATCAAAGTACTCCGTGACCCAATCCAAGAAATCGGCCAAATTTATGGATGGGCACTTCTGCGTGCGTCCCCAAAGAACATATCCAGGAAACGTATACAAGACACGCTCATAAGTCAGACCCTTATGCTGACCAAAGGAGAAAACGCGATCGGAACCCTCAGGCGGGCTGTCACGCATGATCCTAGCGGCGGCTGTGCGCCGAAGCTGCGGTGAGAAGAGGGTTTCATTGCCGCGGCCTTTGCCGGTATTGGTCCTTGAGGGAGTCAGCTCAAGGTTGGCTGGGTAACCCTCGAGCCTACCAGCGCTCGCATTCGACAGATGGACACACTCTGTGTCATCCTCCTCCACTGCGGCGAAATACGCCTGGGGCTTCGGCGCCGCCGGCTTTGCGGCTGCGTTGGCAGTTCCCCCAGACTGTGCTGGGGTTGTGGTGCCCTTGGGGCCATTGCCCTTACCGCTAAACTTGCAGGCAGCATCTCCGGCCCAATGGCCGATCACACCGCACTTCAGGCACCTACTCTTTGCCTTAAGCTCTGCCAACTTGGCCTTACGATCAGCAATAGTCAAATTGCTACGCACGACCTTCCCTCCGGATTTTCCGGAGGACTTGCCCTTGTTCTTCCCTTTTCCTTTTCCTTTCGCCTGGGCAAAGGCGGTCTGTGCCGCGTACGCAAGCTGAACTGACTCGGCATAGGAATCATCCAAATCGTCAATCTCAGCTTCATATGCCACTGCCGTATAGGCGTTGAGTTGCAATGCTAGGTCTTCATCATCAATCCATTCATCCGCATCATCTCCCCCAGACGCTGTGGCCTGGTATGCTTCTTCGCCGTAGCCGTCACCGTAGCCTTCCGCGGATTCCTGCTGTTCCTGGTGACCATACTCTGCGGCACTACCATCATACCCCATGTAGCCAAACTTAGGGTACTGTGGCTTAGCGTCGAAACGTCTCCAGGTCTTACCTGGGCCACTAGGGTCCTTCTGGGTAAGAAGACGTTCCTTCATGTGCACCACTGAGTGATGCTGAACAAGGACGCGTGCGTACTCATCCACGGTGTGTACGCGGGCGGCGGTCTTGACCATTAGCTGTTCGTTCCTTTCCAACCCTGAAAGCTCAACAAGGAGGTTAGCCCTCATTGCTTCAGAAAGGCGGATATCAGGATCCAGCTCACGCAAGGTCGACCACCACCGCTTTCGGCGGGCTATGTAAGACAACATAGGCTCGCCGGGTTGCTTTGCAAGTGGGCCCGTCAGGAGCTGTCCCTGACGGAAAAGTTCGGACGCCTCTTCAGATTGAAGAGGGAAAGCTTGCCTCCTGATTTCTTCTATCAGGTAGTCGACGCCATCATGGCGTAGCAGACGTTCCAGGCCGACGTCGCGAGCAATGCAAAAGGCGTCTCCTCGGAGACCCTCCAAGATCTTGCTAACGCATTCGCTCATATCAAGCGACTCGTCCTTAATGTCTTGCAAGGTGTACACCGCCGGATCTGTGTCCGGCTCCTGCTCATCGTCGCCCGCCACTTGGCTGGGGTGCGACGGCAACGACTCCGCATCCTCATCTTCTGCCTCGGACGCGGGCTTAGTCCGTTTTGCGCTGGACGGACTGGCGGGTATACCGCTGCTTCCATCACCATCTGTGGGCGATGCACTGGTCCCCTGACTTGCCCTGCCACGCCACTTCCTTGGTGACTCGCTCTTGGCCCTTGCCGACTCGGCAAATCGCAGGTCCTTAAGAGCTTCACGCCGCTGCTTCTCCTTATGTTGCAGCACGCGGATCTGTGTCCGGAAGCACCAATCGTGGAAGCCAGCAGCCGTACCGTCGTATATGTACGAACCGCTTTTCGTTTCTGCAGGGCTCAGGTTCTGTGACCAGAGATTGGGCTGGTAACGCAAACCTGCCACGCTCATGGCTTCAGATAGAAGGGGCCTTTGCGCCGCGACTATCACTACTCTACCCAACGGACCCCGGACCACAGGCTCTACGGGGGTGAAACACTAGTGGTTGTCCTCACAGCTCCGCTACCAGTTTGAAGCAGGAACTGGATTAGTGAGTGTCCAACCACACTACGAGCGCACTTTTTGGTCTGAGCCCAAGACGTCTGTCGTACAGGGTGCATTCAGATCTAACTCAAAAGACTACGCTCGCATGAGGACAGGTCAACACGGCGCTTCAAGACAGGGAAATTTCACAAAGGGGTCCCTATATAGGTCCTTTGAGGCCTAAGTATATACTATATGGGTGGTTGTCAAAAATTCGGTCCCCTAAGTATCAGGTGCCGTATTGTGATAAGGACCCAAAAAGGGGACACTACTTTTTGTATGGGTACATGGAGCCTTAAGCCCTAAACCCTTAAAAGGAACCCTTAAAGGAAGCCTTAAAGGAACCCCTGTTATGGGTACGCGGAGCCTTAGGGAACAGTGAGGCCGGTAGCTTTAGGGTTCAGGGATGAGTTGCGCATATTATTCCTTACTTAGTAAGTAGGTTCCTTTAAAAGGCTCCTTTAAGGAATCTATATAGGGGTTCTATAAGGGCTAGTTTAGGCTACATAAAGGATCATGGGACTTAGTAAATAGTTTTTAATTGGGGTTATAAGTCCCCTAAATGGAGTTACCCCAATTATAACCCTGCTTATAACCTTACTTACTAAGTCCCCTGCCCCTCCAAGTAGGGTTGCCGCAACATCAATGCACTACGTTAGTTGATATAAATCCTGCATTACCTATGATAAGGGATATACCATAATTCCATAGTTTAGGGTCCTTAAGGTAATGCAGGACTTATATCATCAACAGTACTAATGTACCCCCCAAAACCTATTCTCATTTGTTGATTGAATTATTAAAGCCTCTATTCAAAGCCAGAGAAAGCATTTCCCCAAACCCCGATGTAGGTGGGGTACTGGGGCTTTTGCCTGCCACAAGAGCTTCTGGAATTGCCTCCAAAGCCAGACGCATGGAAAGACCTGGGTAAGGGTTTAGGACAAAGGCTTTAGGTTGGTTTGGACAGGTACTACAGCAAACATGCAAACCAGAAGGAAAAACATCAAATACGTTGCTGTAGCCAAAGCGCGAAAGCAGTGGAAAGTTGTATGTCCCTCCTCAGCTTTGCCAAGCCCTAGGCCAAAGATCGGTTGGATTTAGCAAGTGGACCTCATATTGGAGCTTAGGGGAAACACTTGCAGATTTAGGATGTATTTGACAACCAAAACCAGACGGATCACTTTCGTCAGGGAATCGTTCTAAGGACACAAAAGGTTACAGCAAACCCCACAAAGTTGGAAATCGGATCAAGGCCAAATAGTGCTGGGACTCCCTATAAATGATTTTTGGGGATTAGGGCCATTGGGTTTCCAACTTTTTGGCTTCTGCCGTAGGGTCTTCTCGGACTACTGGAAGGGAGGAAAGAGGGAAGCTGGCGTAGTATAATCAAGGGCCTTTATGAGGTAGATAAGGTTTTGGGGGCTTGTTATAGTAGATTCGCACCGGGACTACAAAACATTCGGATTCTACTTGGGGACTCCCCTGACGCAAACCTTACCGCGCCTGGAAGTAAGGCTGGAGCTATCCAGCTATCCCTGCAAGAAAAGCCTAATAATCAGAAACCTCCATCGTCCTGATAACATCTCCGCCCGAACAATACACTGAAAACAACGACACAAGCCTAAATAATTATTGAAGCCTCAAGCCTAAACCCCAAACCCTAAACGCTAAGCCCCAGCCCTAAACAGTTCTGAAGCCTGAACCCTCAAGCCCAAAATCCCAAAGGCTCCATGTACTTTTTGATAGGGATCCTTTAAGGGTTCGATAAAGGGCATCAGAAGGGTTTAGGCTCCGTAGATGCTTAAGCCTTACAGGGGTCCCCATATAGGTACTTTAAGGCCTAAGTATGTACTATATGGGTACATGGGACTAAGCATGTACTATATGGGTACATGGAGCCTTAGGGAAGCCCAAAATCAGCTCCAACCGGCCGAGTGAAGCTTGGGCTGGGCACCAGCATCAAGCAGCAGCTCCCGCAGCGACAGGTGCACCTGCAGGGCTGAGGGTAGTCGGAGGATATCCTTGATGTTGCTGTGGGGTTAGCTTTTTTTATAGCTTCTTGATGCCTGCTCTCCAGGTCAAAAGACATCAAGGCCTAAAAGACCAGGAGATTAGGGCTACTATACATGCCCAGGCCAGCTAGGTTTAAGGTTTAAGTTGCTCGGTTTAGGGTGTATTTGCTGTACCTTGGGCTGTGCTTACCTAAATCCTGGGTTACCTGCTACTGTTGAAGTAACTGGAGGTCCAGGCGTAGAGTATGTACTCAGTTCTAGAAGGGTCCAGAGATACTACCATGCGTTGAATTTGAGGTTAGCCAAGGCTTACTTACAGATCTGCTTTCCAAGTTGAGGACACCAGCAATCCTGGTGGAACAAGTGCCGTGTGCGACATCTGGGCTCAAGTACACATGGCTCACTGCCGTCGGTCGGGCAAGTGCTGAAAGAGTTCTCGCTCTCATACCCGAAAAACAGAGTTGGGCGGTGATATACAAACTCTCATGCCCAAAACTCAGAACGACAAATCCGAACCTGGAACCATACGCTAGGCCCCAAACCCCAAGGGTCTATAGGGGGACTTAAGAAGCATGAGACCTGGATTTTGTCTTTTTCGAGCGTTACGGCGTAGGACATATAGGGGCCTTGATCGTTGAATTCTGCAAAGGCATCAGACCTCAGTGTGGGTTCAGGGTTCAGGGTTCAGGGTTCAGGGTTTAGGGTTTAGGGTTTAGGGTTTAGGGTTTAGGGTTTAGGGTTTAGGGTTTAGGGTTTAGGGTTCAAGCTCCCGATTCCGAGAGGTGCCTTGTCCTCCTTGTTGCAAGGTGCTTCTCCAGCGCCTATACCAGCTCTTTTCACAGCAGACTGAGAACACCCAGTTCCAAACATTCGGTACTTTGTCAAGGGTACTCGATACTTTGCTTCAGGGTATAGAGCTTGGGGGGGCTCCTTTGTTGAGCTTCTTTTGGAAAACTACCTATATAGTTATATAGACCTTGAAGTAGTACGACACCTCTTCTTGTAAGGATCTGTAGATCTGGTGCTCCAAGGTCGAACAAAGTCCCAAGCGCCGTGGTGACTCCTATCAGCAGGGTGTAGGATTTGGGGTTTTGGATTTGGCGGTTTAAGGGTTTAGGCTTTTGGTGGGGGTTTCACATGGCTTTACACCCTTTGATATTTGAAGACTTGGGAAGTTCTGTGAATTAGGATTCTTTTATAAGGTCCTGATGAAACAAACCACAGTGTGACAATGCTGCCTTCGATGTCTTTGTGGTACGCAGATGTAAACCCAGAACTGCAAGATCTTGCCTTCATTCTGAACATGTGCAATACCAACTCCTCCTTCTGCAGCTGTTCCCTGTCATCACAAACGGCGTAGGGTTTAGGATCCAGGTTTAGGATTTAAGGTTTTGGGGGGCCAGAGCCCTTTAAGGTTTTTGTAGGTGGTCAGGTTCGTAAGTCTGCGCATTTCTTCTGGCACTTTGCAAACCAGAGTGAGTAGCAGAACCACATTGCCCGACAACGATGCGCCACCTACCACCACTACTAAAACGTTTAGATTACGACCAGGACGACTGCTGCCGCTGGAACTGCAGCTGCTTCTGCTGCTTCTATTTACCACCACGACTACCCCCCCCCCCCCCCCCCCAACAATCTGTGTACCTCCAGCACCACCACCAGCATCACGACAAGCAGCAGCTGCAGCACTAGCACCAGCACCGGCACCAGCACAAGCGCTCGCACCGGCACACGACGACCATGACGATGACGATATACCAAGATCAACATCACAACGACACAGCTGCTGCTGCTAGGACTGCCATCACCAAGAAGAATACCAGCAGAGACAGCTATGATTCAAGAGAGAGCTAACATCACTGTTTCCGGTGGTGATTTTTTTCGCGGCGAGTATAAGTTTTGCTCCCTTGGCGAACAACCTCAAACTTGACCCTAAACCCGTAAATAACGACCTATCATCAGGGACCCAAGAAGGACCTAAGCATGAGCATTCAATAATTTAATAGGGACATCCCTACCTTATTGGGCTTCATTATAAGTGGTTTTTGAGTCTATATGGGACATCCCTATCTTCATTTTTGCTTATGTGCTGTTTTGGGCCCTATATCAACAGCACGACGAGGGACCGTGATCGATGGCTTCCCACATTCGCCATACCCGAGGCGTGAGACAAGTCTCCACAAGGTGAAGGCTCTGCATAGCAGCACGGAGCGAATTCTTTTTTGGGTTACCTTACTTGGAGGTGCAGGGGACTTAGTGAGTAGGTTATAAGTTATAAGTAGAGTTATCAGCATCCGAAATGGAGTTACCCCAATTATAACCCGACTTATAAACGACTTACTAAGTCCCCTGCCCCTCCAAGTATAGGATCCTAGCTATGAAATTGGTTTATCTAACAAAGGAACTGCAATGGAGACTGTTGGTACCCTAAACCCTAAACCCACAAACTCCCCTAAACGCAGAAGCCCGATGCTCTGTCAGCCGAAGCCCTCAAACCTCTCAAACCTCGCACCGGGAGCACTTACCCGAAACCCGCCGATCGCGGCAAAAACCCTGCACTTCGACCCTGAACCCTGTACCCTGAAACTTCAACCTTCCAAAGCTTACACCGAACGGAATCTGCCCAGCCGAGTTCCCTGCGCTTTGGAGGTCATGCTGCTCGCTTTGGACTCCATGCTCCTGCAGAGTTTAGGACAGGGGCCCAAAACAGCATGTACACAAACACCATAATAAGGGATCCTCCCTAAAGGATCCTTTAAGGGCAATATTGAGGATCCAAAGGATCCAAGAAGTCGGGGGTTCTTCAAGGACTCTCAGGGTAAAGTATGTAGGGATATGTAGGGCTCAGGGCTACTGCTGCTGCTGCTGCTGCCACTACCACGACAGCCCCAAGGGACCACAAAGTACACGAAAGCACCAGGGCCCGGTACTTGGGTTTAGGATAATAGTAATCTTGGATTCGTATTATGATGGGTTTCTGGCGACGGCAAAGACTACGATCAGTAGCAAATCATGAAACCCTGCGCTACACTGCTGTAACTTGTAACCCTGTGAAGCCTCAAACCTGAAACCCTCAACCCTAAACCCCCAAGCCCAACCCTCAAACCCTCAAACCCTGAACCCTTGCGTCGGTCCCCTTGGTTGGAGCTCTGTCGTCCTGCACGGCAAGATGCGCGAGAATGGAGGAAAAAGTCCCCCGGGCTCCGCGGTCAGGCACGGGTCTTTTTCAATAGGGTCTACAAAAGGTTTTACAGGGCATCTCAGCGTTAATGCGGGCTAGGGCGGAAGCCACAAGGTCCGGGAAGAAACATGTTGCATAACACTGAGCAAGAAGAAGGCGTCGCTTGCAACCCTAAACCTCATAAAGGTTGCGAAACTTCGACCTTTATCAAGTGATTTGCCTGGTTCAGAGTTGAATTAGAGTTTGGCATAGTTTAGCTGATGAGCATATGGTCGTTGTCGCAATGGATCGTTGCGAGAACAGCTACCTTGAAAGGAGTCTTGACCCTTTAGAGTAACCTCTGTTTCGCCCTAGTGTAACCCATAAGGAAACCACAGATCCCTCTCAGCCATTCCCCTTCCTCTAGATTTCGGCGATAAGGGGCTTTGAGTTTAAGCTTCCACCGCTGGACAGTCTAGGTTTGTGGGATGTACGGGCTAAGCGGTTAAGTGTTAGAGTTTCCAAAGGCCGGCTCCATGTACCCATATAGTATATACTTAGGCCTTAAAGTACCTATATAGGGGCCACTTTAAGGCTCAAGTATCTACGATAAAGGCCCTAAACCCTAAACCCTAAACCGTTGATAAAGGTACATGGAGCCTTTGCAGTCCCCAAGGCCGTGAAATGTATGGCTAAAGGTTCCAGGGTTTCATGGCTTTCCGGCATCGTAGTTCCTGTTCCTGGCTAAACCGACTCTATAGCTAGGATCCTAAAACTTAAAGGCTCCATGTACCAAGATAGTAGATACTTAAGCCAAAAAGGGGTCCCTATATAGGTACATAAAGGCCTAAGTATATACTATATGGGTACATGGAGCCTTAGGGAAAGGTAACCGAGAAACAGGAACCACAATGAAGACTATAGGTAGTCTTAGTGGCCGCAGGAGTCATTCTTCTCGACACAGCCCATATCAAAGTGAAGGGTCCTGAAATCCCTAAGCCCTAAACCTAAACCATAAACCCCTAAACCCTAATCTTTAAGCCCTTAAACCCTAATCCCTAAATCTTAGGTTTAAGCTCCGACTGCCGCCCTGAAGCCTTCAAAGCCGTCCCTTGAAATCCTAAGCCCTAAACCCTTAAACCCCAATCCCTAAAGCCTAATCCCCAAACTTAATCCCCGAACCTTAAACCCTAATCCTAAACCCTAAACCCCTAAGCCTTCAAAGCCGTCCCTTGAATTCCTGAGCCCTAAACCCTTAAACCCTGATCCCTAATCCCTAAACCCCTAAGCCTTCAAAGCCGTCCCTTGAATTCCCCCCCCCCCCCTCCCCGGCCATCGCCAGTGCTGGAGGGGCGAAGAGGTCGGCGGAGGCGCGGCGCCCACGGCGTCTTGGCGGGTCGCAGGTTTGAGACGGTTTAGGGTTTAAGGTCCAAAGGGTTTAGGGTTTATAGAGTCTATAGGTTTGTTTTTTTAAGGGCTCCTTGTCGGTGTATAGGGCTTAGGGTTTAGGGGTTTAGGGTTTAGGGTTTTAGGGTTTAGGGTTTATGGTTTAGGGGTTTAGGGTTTAGGGTTCAGCAGCTCCGGATCGAGCAGTTTTAAAGTAGAGTTGTGTTTACGGTTTAGAAATAACACCCACCCACCCTCAGAATCCCATAACATCACGGAAATACAAGGTTTCACTTCTTTCACAGCTGGAAATAGGCCTGTCCTACGAAAGGGTAGGCCCAAATTCCTGGGTTTGGGCCTACTCTTCGTGGGACGGGCCTGTCCCACGAACGGGTAGGCCCAAGTTTGTGCCTACTCTTTCGTGGGACGGGCCCGGGCCTGTCCCACGAAAGGGTAGTCCCACGAAAGGGTAGGCCCAAATTCGTGGGTTTGGGCCTACTCTTCGTGGGACGGGCCTGTCTCACGAACGGGTAGGCCCAAATTCGTGGGTTTGTGCCTACTCTTTCGTGGGACGGGCCCGGGCCTGTCCCACGAAAGGGTAGGCCCAAATTCGGGCCCATGTTTGGGCCTTCCTTTTCGTGGGACGGGCCCGGGCCTGTCCCACGAAAGGGTAGGCCCAAATTCGTGGGTTTGGGCCTACTCTTCGTGGGACGGGCCTGTCCCGCGAAAGGGTGGGCACAAATTCGTGGGTTTGGGCCTACTTTTTCGTGGGACGGGCCTGTCCCACGAAGAGTAGGCACAAATTTGTGCCTATCCCACGAAATCCATTAAGGTTTAAATTACTATATGATAAAGAGTATTTAGGGTTTAGGGTTTAGGGTTGAGGACATAAGTGACACAGCGGGCCCTCTCGAGCTGTAGTCAGTTGCTGCTGCTCCTGCTGCTCCGGTCCCCTCTCCTGCACCTCCTCCTGACCCTCAAACCCTCAAGCCCGAACTCCGGAACCTAACCCCAAAAAACTAAAACCCCTTAACCCTAAACCCTGAGCCCCTGAGCGCCTGAACCCCTAAACCCTGAACCCCTAAACCCCTGAACCCCTAAGCCCCTGAACCTTAAACCCCTAAACCCAAAACCCGTGAAACGGAAGGGCACGGACCACGAAGCCCTTCGTTCAAGGGCCGGGCCCTTTTGAAGGTGAGCGTCCCTCCTTGACTGGCAAACAATCGAACGAGGGTTCAGGGTTGAGGTTTTCGGGGTTTAGGGGTTTGAAGTTTATGGGTTTGAGGTTTAGGGGTTTTGGGTTTAGGGGTTCAGGGGTTTAGGGTTCAGAGTTTAGGGTTTGGTGGTTGGGGTTCAGGGTTCAGGTAGGGTTTCATTAGGGTTTGGGGTTCAGGGTTGAGGTCGAGTTTCAAGAGGGTTTGGGGTTTGGGGTTGCCCCTTAGGGCTGGGGGTTGGGCTTGAAACATGAACCCTGAACGCAACATCTCGAAGAGAGGCCATTCATCCTGAGCCATGGTAGTTGAATTTTTGTGGCTCAGATCGAATTGTTTCCCCAAAGGGTCCCAAGTACATGTAATCCCGTATGGTCAAAAGAAGGGTTTCTATAGTAGCAACTACTACTATGGCTTGGAGAAGTAACCCCATATTACGGAGTTCCCTAAGTGTCCAAAGGACCCAATACTTAGTACTCAGATTTCGGACAGTAGTTATGTAGGTAACTACTTGGGAGAGTGTACATAAATATATATATACTTATATATATATATATATATATATATATATTATATATATATATATATATGATTATTACGTAGGCAAGTAGACCCTTATGGAAACCCCAAACCCTAAACCCTTGTAGGGGTTGCTGATCTAGACCCAAGAGTAACCTAGGAATAAAAAAGGTGCCCATTTTCTGGGTTAAAGGGGGTCATGAGAGAACCAAACCTTGAAAAAGGGAATAAGGGCTTGCTCTGGTCCTCGTCATGGAATAGGACGAAGACTTCAGGATTGGGAGCTTGAAGGATTTTCCGGGTGTCTCGATCTACATCTCAAGGCCTAGGTGCAGGGTTTAGGCTTTAGGCTTCAGGGTTTAGGGAGTACCTAAACCCTTAACCCTAGGAACTTGAACCCCCAAAGCGCATGTTGTGCCGTTGTGATGAATTTTGTTGGCTGCTTTGGGCTCTGGAGAAGCAGGGGCCTCAATACTTAGACTAGGGTTCCTAGGGTTGTTAAGGGTTTTAGGGTTTTTCGGATTGAGGATTTTTTTGGTCTAGGGTGCTGGGGAGTTTGGTGCCAAACCCTTTTTTCGGCAGCCCAAGGAGCAACTAATGATTCAGGCCCTGTCTTAGACCCCCCCCCCCCAAAATACAGCTTCCAAGAAATGCACCCAAGCCCGGCAAGTCCTAATCCAACGCAGAATTTTATGGAGTATACCTTAATCAGAATATTAGGGATCCTACTACAGTACAACTTGCGAAAAAATCTTCAAATGAGGGATACACCTTGAATCTGATCAGGGATCCTACGCCCAATTACGATTAAATTCTTAACTGAGGGATATTGGAAGGTCTCCGCACCCAGGTCCCAGAGCCACCGACCGCAGAGTTTAAAGGCGTAAGGGTGTAAGGCGCTTTCTGAATCCTAAGGCCATAAGCCCAATTAAAGGCTCCATGTACCTTTATAGTAGATACTTAAGCCACAAAGAGGTCCCTATATGGGCACTTTAAGGCCTAAGCATATACTACACTTTACGGATCATGGGACTTAGTAACTGGGATTATAGATAAGGTAGCTATACTGACAACTACTTATAACCCCAAGTAAGGTACTTATAACCTTACTTACTAAGTCTCAGGATCCTCCAAGTATGGGTACATGGAGCCTTAGGGCAAGCTTTGAAACCTTGCTCGGGGCCCTGACATCCAGCTGGATGCCAGCCATGAACTCCACCGACTGACGTCGGGGAGGACGGGCCCTGCAACTACAGGGATGCGTGCATGCATGCCTCACCGATGCATATACACTACATTAATTTTAACATTGAGCGACACTACATTGCGTTACATTACAATACATGGCATTACATCTCGATACATTGCATTACGTTGCAATACGATATCTCACGTGTGTGCAGACAGTTTGCAAAACATCTCTACAATTTCAAACATTATTTCGTTTTAATAACATAATACTGGGAGACAGCAACATCTTAGTACATCACCACGCCAATATTGCACTAGCACTGTCATGAACTCAGACACCAAGACGTATACACATACATCTGCACGTACATGCATACATGCATCAATGCATGTATGCCCAAGTACGTGTGATCCTTTCATGCCTCCGTGATGGCGAGCCACCGCTGGCAACCTGATGCAGTTGCTCAGCAGGTAACCCTAAGGCTCCATGGACCCATATAGTATATACATAGGCCTTAAAGTGCCCAACATGGGGATCCCTTTAAGGCTTAAGTATCTACTATAAAAGTACATGGAGCCTTTATGGGCAAGCTTCAAGATCCTAAGCCCCGAACCAGTTTAGAACAAAACCCGAACCAGTTCAGGCCATTTTTTGAACAATTCCTACAACTTCGGGGCTCTGTACCCCTCAACCCGACGCTTGGTAGGACCATATGGTGGTGGTGGGGTTCGTAGAAGTGCGACGAAAAACCACCTCTGAAAAAGCGCACACGCCGAAGGTGCTTTAAACATATTTGGAACTTTGGTGATCCCCAGACAACAACGACCTAAAACCCAAGACCCCCGCAAAGGACAGCACTTAAGCATTGGCCTAAAAGAGCACTCAAGATTCGCTGGGGACAGCCTCGATACCCACCAGCTACGACTACGACGCAACAGCGGTGCCCCAGAGTGCCCTAGACGCGACATAAGCAGGCCTAGTCCATAAACTTTAAATCTCAGACCTAAACTTAGGGTTTAGGGTTTAGGGTTTAGGGTTTAGGGTTTAGGGTCCCAAGACTCATGTCACATCCAAACTTGCACACCCACAAGCTCACTCAATCCCTAAACGCAACGCCTTAAGTCGATGGTCAAGCAGGAGGTGAGAGGTGGGTGGAACCCTGCAGTCTGTAGGGGATAAGTACTCTGGCACAAAAAGGTTAACCTTTTCAATTTATGCTAGGATTACCCTATGCTTCCAAGGACCTTATAATTAGGGCCCTAGACCCCTTAAGGGCCCAATAATAAGGTCCCTGGAAGCCTAGGGTTATACAAACCCAAAAGGCTAAAGGTTAAATTCAGCTACAAAGCTGTACTCCTGCATCATGGGAAAGCCTGTGACATCCGACGGCCGCTTGACGTGCCGCTGGCGACCTCGCAGCATGAATTAAGGTTAGGACTACCAGCTGGCGCAGACGACGACCTTTCACACAGAACGGCTCAAAAATCCTGAATCCTCAACCAATACTTTCGATATATGCAGCTACTTGAACTGGGAACATGACATAGCAGGCTTCTGGCCTGAGGCATATGCAAGAGGGCACATCCGCTACATTCCCATTTAGGAACCCAAAGGCTCCATGCACCCTTATAGTAGATACTTAAGCCTTGAAGGGTGCCTATATAGGTACTTTAAGGCCTAAGTATATACTATATGGGCACATGGAGCCTTAGGGGAAGTAAGCTCCGAAAGCTGGCGTTAGAACCGAATTCCAGATTGGCCGTACACATTCACCCTCCAAGTTCCAAGCCACGCGCGACAAAAAGCAAACCTGAAACCCCTGAAACCTTCAAACATCACACCCCGCCTTTTGCGGAAACCCTAAACCCTAAACCGTGGCTTTTGAGGGTCGGGAAGTCCCTAAACCCTAAACCGTGGCTCAGTCTATCATTTCGGGCTCTAAATAGCCCAAAAGCCTTATATAATATGGTCTTTTAGGCCCAAAAGCCTTAAAATATGAGTCCTTAGAGCCTTAAGCCCTATAGATCCCTTTAAAGGACCCCTTATAGATCCCCTTTAAAGGAGTCCTTAGAGCCTCAGGGTATCATTTCGGGCTCTCTTTCTTCAGGATCGCTTTTATGGGCTTCGGCTTGTAGGTTGGTTCAGGGTTTGCAGGGCTGTCGGGCATGGGTTCAGGGTTAGGGTTCAGTTAGGGGGTAGGGTTTAGTCTTGATTAGGGTTCAGGGGCTTAGGGTTGATTAGGGGGTTTAGGGTTTAGTGTTGATTAGGGTCCAGGGGCTTAGGGTTGATTCGGGGGTCTAGGGTTTAGGGTTAATTAGGGGGTTTAGGGTTTAGGGTTAATTAGGGGGTTTAGGGTCTAGTGTTAATTTGGGGGTTTAAATTTAGGGTTTAGTGTTAATTTGGGGGTTTAGGGTTTAGGGTTAATTAGGGGGTTTAGGGTTTAGTGTTAATTAGGGGGTTTAGGGTTTAGTGTTAATTAGGGGGTACAGGGTTTGAGAAACCATAGGTTGTGGGGGTTGTAGGGCTTGGGCTTTAGGCGGTACTTCCGCCATGTCTTGAACACGCCGAGTGAGTATAGAGTAGCATGGACTCACCCTCAGGCTGCATATAGTATATACTTAGGCCTTAAAGTACCTATACAGGGACCCCTTTAAGGCTTAAGTATCTGCTATAAATGTACATAGAGCCTTTGGGTAGACGAGAAGGCATGCAGAGTACTACGTACCAACGCTGCTGCACTGCCTGAGATTCCGAAGGCTTGGGTGCAATAACTTGGCTTCCGAAGGCTTGGGTGCAATAACTTGGCGGACTTGGGGTAACAAAGCGGCCTTAACTATCAAAGCAGGGCCTTAGGATGTAGTGTAGAGTCGAGACTAAGCAGAATATGGTATACGGACTGCTCCCGAACCCTAAACCATAAACCCTTACGGACGGTTGCGGCTATGTTGCTATCACGTGGGCCAGGGTTCCGGATTTCGATGGCGGAGCTCAAGTTCCCTAGGGTGGTTTCGGGTTTGGGCTTTAGGGGGGTTCAGGGACTAGGCTTCCGTGTTATGAGGAACTCTTCGCCGGTCAAGGCTGATAAAGCTATCTATCGAGGGAGCCGAGCCCCTAAACCCCAGTAGAAGCATGGCTGATGATATAAATCCTGCATTACTTTAATGACCCTAAACTGTGGCACATTGCTTATTATCAACCTCAGTTTAACCACCGGTGGCCTGGGACATCCGTCTTCCTCCGCTGGCAACCTCAAGGCCATACAAAATCCCAAGAAGAGGTGCCCGGCAGTAGCAGATTCTCAGATGCAGCAACAATTGTCGGAGTCGTCGTCGGAGTAGTCGTGATTGCCGTAGTCGTAGTCGTACCAGTAGTCGTAATCTGTCAAAAAAACTCTACAATCGTAGTAGGAGCAGGACCAGGACCAGGACCAGGACCAGGACCAGGACCAGGACCAGGACCAGGACCAGGACCAGGACCAGGCACAGCAGGAGCAGAGGCATGACCAAAGGCAGGAGTAGGAGCAGTAGCAGCACACTGTTGCAGCAGAAGTACTTACTTTAGCTGCTGCTTCGTTGCTGCTGTTCTTGTGGCCAAAGTTCTGGCAGTATAGTAATATAGAATTCCTTTATAAAGGGTACTATAATTATAAGGGTTCCTTTAAGGGATCTATAAGGCGTAGAGTATACTGGGGCCTTAATCACTACAATCGCTGCTGGAGGACCAGAAGGGCAGTAACCTGGGGGTCGCCCCTGGCTTTCGTCATGCTGGCATGCCGGCGAGGATGGGGCCACGGTTTAGGCTTTAGGGTTGAGGGTTTAGGGTTTAGGGTTCAGGGTTTAGGGTTCAGGGGGGATGGGGAATCTTACCTTTGGTTAGTAGAGAAATGGAGGAATGGGGTACATTTATAACTACTGTTACTACCATTCTTCCATTCCCTACTATCCAAAGGTAAGGGATGGGGATGATACTGAAGATGGTCGGTCGTTTGTTCCAGCTGCAGACTCTGCCTAGGATTTTCAGGGTGTTCAAAGATGTTGCTGCACCCTTAGTGCCAGTGTTCCAGGCTTTGTCGTGGTCAGGCTAAATTACAGAATCCTAAAGCTACAAACCCAAAACCCAAACCGTCATGTCCAGACCAGAACCCGCCGAACCCTGAAACCACACTCCAAAAGCCCCCACCTGGGACATTCGGCGGCCACCAGATCCCACCTCCCAGCGGGCCCTACTTAAAGGCTCATGGGACTTAGTAAGTAGGTTCCTTTAAAGAGCTCCTTTAAGGGATCTATATTGGGGTTCTATAAGAGGTAGTTTAGGCTACCTAAAGGATTATGGGACGTAGTAGGTTGTAATTGGGGTTATAAGTCCCCTAAGTGGGGTTATCCTAATTATATCCTACTTATAACCTTACTTCGTAAGTCCCACGGGTTTAGGGTGGAGGGTTTAGCAGTGTAGGGTTTAGGGAGTGAGGAGGACCACCAAGAAACCAGGAGGCAAGAATATCCGAACGTTAGGAGTACCTTATTCAATAAGGATCCTACAATATAGGGTAATATATTAGGGTCCAACTCGGGTCCACCATCATCGAGAAAAAACTGGAAGAACATGACTCCTGCGTGAGTGATGGTTGAAGGGCAGAGCTTTTGGGGAGAGAGACCCTCAACACCAAACCCCATAACCGAAAACTCCCTGAAGCAAAAACACAAACCCTAATCCATAAACCCATAACCACAATCCTTAAGCCTTAAACTAAACACCCTAAACCTTTAAACCCTAAACCCATGAACCCCGCAATCCCTATGCCAAAAACGTAAGGTTTGGAGCTGCAGCTCTTACGTAATGTAGGGGCCTTAATTAGTATAATAGGGTTTTGGGGGTTCGGGTTCCGTTTAAAGGGATCTATAAAAAGGACTATAAGGGGTATTATGGGTGTTATAGTATGGGGGGCCTGAATAACTGAAATAAGGCTTTGGGGCCCATAATGCTAGAATTATAGTATGGAGCCCCAGAAAATATTGTCAATTTTTTGGCCTTTCATAGGGCTTTTAAGGTGAGGGCTTGGTGCCAGGTTGAGCTTCGGGGGTGGAGAGTCTGGTCTTTGGGAGGTCGTAAGGTAACCCCAAGCGGGGTCGTACTTGTCATCTACGGTATAAAGGGAACTCCAGATAGTTGGAATATGGTTTCAGGGTAGGATACCTTATAATTTACCAGAAAAGGCTTAGGATAATCATATTCCAACTTTCTGGCTTTTACTTTAGGCTTCTTTCGACGCCTTCTGACTCCGGTAATCCGCGGTTGCACACCTTAAAGACTCTGTGCATCCGCCTAAACAGCGTTCTAGAGCCCTCATAACTACAACCGAATCACCAAGCCCCCCCAAAACCGAAACCGTGTAAGCTCGAACACCCTACCTTAACCCTGAATAACCTACCTGTTTACGGACTTATACAAGGAAATCAAAATACTTAAGGATCCCTGAAAAGGTGGGTTATTCAGGGTTGAGGTAAACCTTAAACCCTACCTTAACCAACCAAAACCTACTTGTTTCTAGGGACCCTATAAATTCCGTATTTGGGTTTATAATAAGAGGGTAGGCCTTAACTTAGTATTGCTCCATGTACCTTTATACTAGATACTTAAGCCTTCAAGGGGTCCCCATATAGGTACTATCAGGCCCAAGTATATACTAGACGGGTACATGGAGCCTTAGGGATTGCTTTCCTGTCAACCTCCCTGGATGGATCCACGCCTGTGACATTCGGCGACCTGCCGGCCCAGCCTCGGAGATTTACACCGGGTCCTACTTTGGGGGCTCTGGAAAATACTTATGAATAGGTACCTGAATACTTAAAGGATCATGGGACTTAGTAAGTAAGGTTGTAAGTACCTTAATTGGGGGTATAAGTGGTTATAAGCATAGTTACGTAATTTACAACCCCAGTTACTAAGTCCCATGATCCTCTAAGTAGAAACCATAAAGGGAAGTGCAAAAGTTTCCAAATTGCCACCAGTGGGGTCAAAAGGCTTCCCCTCAAACCCTATGAAACCTACTTGGAGGGTCGGGGGACTTAGCAACTGGATATTTTAGGGACTTATAAGTACCATAACCCCAATTAGGGTCCCTTTTAGGGTACTTATAAGTCTACTTACTACCTACTTACTAAGTCCCCCGACCCTCCAAGTACAGTTCCCCTACATGTTCAAGGCTTCTTACCATGATTTCCCGGTACAAGTCTTTGAAGAGGTAGGTCAATTGGGGCCTTAAACCCTAAGCCCTCAACCCTCAAGCCTAAATCCGAGGTAGAGTATTCCGGGTTGGGGCTTTTAGGGCTTAAGGGCTTCATGCTCTGAATTTAGGGCTTGCAGGCTTTTGAGGGTGTTCTCTGTTGTCAGCCGGGTTTTATGGGGTCCTTGAGGGTTTTGACTGCAGGGCTTGCAGGGTTTAGGGTTTAGGGGGTTCCGCAAGTCAACAGCTTCTGCTGCTCCGTAAGTCTCTGGCTAACGGTGCTTCCAACAATGTTCGTGTAGAACATCCTCCAAAATATGGGAGGCATGGTATCTTACTTGTACAGTCTTACTTCGGATTTTGCCCATCAGCAGTACCATTCCTGATTACGGGCTTTGCAGGGAGCCGGGCCGGACGAGAGCCAGGGATGTGCACCTCCGGATTGCAGGGAGCCGAGACAGGTTATTCTGAGCGTTTTGTGTTTCGTCACATATGAGGTGGGGGACAGGGGGTGTGACGGTGTGAGGAGTCTGCAGAAGAACTGGGAACATCCAAGCGCTTACAACCAAGAACTGTTTCGCGGGTCTTGTGGGGCAGGGCTTCTACCTACTGTAGCCTGTCACCACCAGAAGGCCCCGCAAGGTAATTAGACTCATTAGACTTCAGCCCGTGTTTCGATGTGTCGGGTATTGTGGCGATTCTAATTACACTCTACACACTGCGCTAGTCTCTTTGCCACATTTACCTTGCTACGTTTGCTAGCAACTAGGTTGAAACGAAATCAAAACCACCAGTGGTATTGATGGCTCTGTGTGTGAAGGAAACCACGCAATCCAAAACTTGAGCTTAGCTATCGGCGTAGCTGTGGTCGTCCTCATTCATGCTATTGCTTTTCGCACTACAACGAAGCAGCCGACAGTTGCTAGTACTACTACGACAACGCCGACGACTTACGACTGCTGCCACTGCCACCACTCCTTTCACGAGCACCACGAAGATCCTTGGAACGAGGATAGGACTTTGTGGTAATTACCTTGTAGTATAGTTCGTTAGAAACAGGAACCCCGAGGAATATTAGTAACGGTGAAGATGAACTGCGCGACTATGAGGACGGAGGAGATTATGCTCACGATGGTGAGGGAGCTGTTGGTGACTCCTCTGCCGGGGTGCGCCAGTCTTGATGATGCTAACGTGAACAGACCCAAAGACTAGCTCAAAACACTAAGTCTCAAACCCACAACCCTACATCCTTACACCCTAAAGCCTGAACCTCTACGCCCCTAAACCCTTAACCTAGCTTGATATAGGGGCCTTAATAATTACAATAGGGTTTCGGGGCCCGTTGTACTATAGTTATAGTCAGGAACCCCCAAAATACTATTGCTATTTATTACGGCCCCAATCCCAGAGGGTCCAAGTACCCAAATAGTAGGGTTTTAAGGCCCCAAATCCATACTCTGAATGGTTTTTGGACCTTGAAACCCTACCATTTGGGTACTTGGACCCTTAGGGCTGTAGTAGCTTAAATCCCTGAGCTTTGAGCACCAGCAAGAAAACCCTCCGCCTTCTCGGAGGCGATTCCCTGGAGGTCGATGCGACCATGATGCACCGAGACACCCTGCCTTGCTGCTTTTCGGGCTTTAGATATTCCCAACCCCCTACTTAGAAGCTGAATACACTAGCCCAAAAAACGGTCAACCTTTTCAAGTCTAGTAGGATTGTATAAACCCCAAAAAGGTTAAACGTTACCTACTCAGCTACTAAGCCTAAGCCTGCATTCAACAGCCGTACACCCTGAAAACTAATGCTTTCTGGGTCTTATAGAGCCCTCATCATCAGGGTGGAGAGCTTCAGCAAAAGGGTAGTATGGGTGTTTTCAGGGTTTTGTTCCGGCCTCATCATCAAGCCTTACAATTCATGATCGGGCATGCGAGAGTTAATATAGAGATTTATCAAGAGTTTTCTTCATAAAGTAAAGGCTTTAGTCGGCTTGTGCAAAGGCATTTTGGGGTAGAAGAGCTGGGTGTGTGCAATGGCTTTGTGAGTCATTGGGGCTTGACAAGGGTCTAGAACTGCGTGCTGAGTGTGCTACCCCTAAAGTTTGAAGGCCTATTGATTTTGAAGGCTCGGGAGGGATCTGCAGTCTCAAAAGAGCTGCGGAGTGGCTATTCGGGTTTACGTATTGCGATGGTTTACGATGTCTGATGTATGACATGCGATCTCGGAAAGCTCGTTAAGAATGTGCTTGGGTGCTTCCTGCTCACCACCCAACTCGACATGCAGACCAAACTGAAAGCCTGGTGCGCGCATGAAACCCAGCCCGCTGGTCCACCGTACAGGCAACTGTCCACCCACGCCCCATACTTAAAGGATCATGGGACTTAGTAAGTAGGTTATAATTGGGGTTATAAGTCCCCTAAGTGGGGTTATACTAATTATAATCTACGTATAACCTTACTTACTAAGTCCCATGAGCCTTTAAGTAGGCAGGCAGCAAGCTTTGGCAAATGCCGCAACAATCTCATCAACCACCGCCACCGCAGCAAAAAACAACAAAAAGTCGCAAGATTCACACGTGCACAGACACAGACACGCATACAGAAACACAGACGAGACACAGAGACGCAGAGTCACAGAGACCCAGACACAGAGACACAGAGACACAGAGACACAAAGACACAAAGACACAGAGACACAAACACACACAAACGTAACAACACACGTACGCACATACCGACATCCGTGCAGGGACACACGTCGGCACAAGCCACCTCAAGCAATAAACCTGTTTTAGATTTTTAAGATGAAGAGCGTCACGGTGGTCTTGCTGTTTAGGCCCTAACCCCTATAAACCCACGAATTGAAGACTCTGTAGGCGTAATCCCTTAAGATCTCTACGCATGGCAGCATATTCCCAATTGTCGCTCTTCTGAAACCACGCTGAGACCAACTCCCATGTAGGGAAAAGAAGTTGTGGGCCTCCAAATCGCGAAGCATAACATGCGAAAGCAAGGCCCCCCCTCGACCCACAGAACCTCTCTCCTTCAAACAGTTTAAACTTTCTATGATAGACAACATATATATATATATATATATATATATATATATATGAGGCCAAAACATTTAAAGTTCCGCCCATTTATCTCTAGTAAAGGTTTAGAGGATTTGGTGCTTGGGACCTTGGGGGTTTAGTGGCATTTTTGAGTAGAAAAGACCTACTGTTGTGATCGCCTGGTGCTGCTAACCAAATTGGGGTTCCTTCTTGGGTACCCTAAATATAAGGTGCCGTATTATAATAAGGACCCAAAAAGGGACCCTAATTTTGACAACCACCATATATAAACATGAGGACACAATGAGCTTGCGAGCCCGGAGATTAGGTCAGAAGAATGAGAGCATTATTGAGAAAACTAACTGAAATGGCAGCCTGACTCGCAGAGATTGAGATCACCAAATAGCTTAAACTCACAGAATCAGAAGTGCAGCATTGCTGACAAGCAAAAAGCATAGAACATGCGAACATGGACGCAAAGTAACCAAAACTGAAACCTACAGCACCCCTTGAAAGACAGGAAATCATAAGCTGCGTCTCACTCTGCGCAAGAAACGTCGGCTGCACTGCTACACATTACGCAGCTGAGCCTGTACTGCACTGCTGTCGCCACCGCGGTCGGCGTTGCCCCAGGTGACCACAGATCCATTGCCCAGGATTGCTGCGAATGCACTACCAGAAGCTTGGATGTGCGGCACATCTCTCAGCTGATCCTGTACCGCACTGCTGTCGCCACCCGAGCCAGCACTGCCCCAAGTCACCACAGATCCATCACCCCGGATTGCAGCAAAAGCAAGATCAGAAGCTTGGATCTGTTGCACATCTCGCAGCTGCTCCTGTACCGAACTGCTGTCGCCACCAAAGTCGGCAGTGCCCCAGGTGACCACAGATCCATCACCCAGGATTGCAGCGAATGCCTGACTTGATGCTTGGATCTGCTGCACATCACGCAGCTGATCTTGTACTGCGCTGCTGTCGCCACCCGAGCCAGCACTGCCCCAAGTGACGACAGATCCATCACCCCGGATTGCAGCAAATGCAAGATCAGAAGCTTGGATCTGTTGCACATCTCGCAGCTGCTCCCGTACCGAACTGCTGTCGCCACCATAGCCACTGCTGCCCCAGGTGACCACAGATCCATCACCCAGGATGGCAGCAAATGCACCATAAGAAGCTTGGATCTGGTGCACATCTCGCAGCCGATCCTGTACCGCACTGCTGTCGCCACCATAGTCGTCCCTACCCCAGGTGACCACAAATCCATCACCCAGGATTGCAGCAAATGCACCACCAGAAGCTTGGATCTGCTGCACATCTCGCAGCTGGTCCTGTACCACACTGCTGTCGCCACCCTGGCCGGCATTGCCCCAGGTGACTACAAATCCATCACCCCGGATTGCAGCAAATGCTCGATAAGAGGCTTGGATCTGCCGCACATCTCGCAGCTGATCCTGTACCGCACTGCTGTCGCCACCACAGCCGGCATTGCCCCAGGTGACCACGGATCCATCACCAAGGATTGCAGCAAATGCCCAATCAGAACCTTGGATCTGCTGCACATCTCGCAACTGGTCCTGCATCGCACTGCTATCACCACCACAGTCGGCATCTCCCCAGGTGACAACAGTTCTATCACCTAGGATTGCAGCAAATGCGTGAACAGATGCCTGGATTTGTTTTACATCTCGCGATCGCAGGCGATCCTGTACCGCACTGCTGTCACCACCGGCGCGGGTGTTGCCCCAGGAGACCACAAAGCCATCACCCAGGAGCGCGGCGAACGCAGAGACCATACCACCCTCCTTGGTGGCTTTAAGAAGGACTTGGTTCACATGTAGGGTGAGCACGTCTCCACTCATCAACTTCGCTTCTGTGACAGTTTGTGCTCCGTCAAGCACCTCTCCAGAAGAATTCAGCAGCCGCCCTCTGCTCGCCAAGGCAGTCTGGGCACGGTGCTTCAGTGATGCAACGGACGCATCCGCTTCCACTTGCATAGAGGCATGCCTGCCACTCAGCAGATGCACATCCACAGAAATCGACATGCTCACGACGGAACTCTGAGCACACTCGAGCCCGCAGCATTCAACCCTTGCCCATACTTTCCACCCTACGCCGCTTTAAAGTTTCAAGCCCGAACTCCACACCAGAGACCCGACACCCGCAAATCATGCCCTGAACAATCTGAACCCTTAAGCCCTACCCTAAGGATCCCTAAGACCCGACAATGAGGTACTCAGACTTCGGATAGTGGTTATGTAGGTTACTATTTGGGCGAGTGCATGATTATTAGGTGCTTGGACGTAACAACCTTATAAAGCCTGCAGTGCTCTACACACGCGTTAGCACGTGAAATCATGCTCATATCATATACACACACATGTAACACTTTGGTCAATTACATATACATATGTATGTATATGTTATATGTTCAAAAAAATATTTGTATACAAACATGTCTCTCTCTCTCTATATATATACATATATACATATATATATACATACATACATACATACATACATACATACATATGTCATAACTGTATATACATATAAAGGCACACAGTATCACCTGGGATGAGGTCCTTATATGGGGATTCTTCCCCGTTGGACCCGGGTTGAAGGAATGTCACATGAGACTATACCCGATAACTGGACGAGTTTACTCACCACTCAAATCCGTATGTCAAACACAAAACCTCAAACTCTAAAACCAACATATCCGAAGGACTCCCTGATTTCAAAAACCTATAGCCACTGATGAGCCAAAAAAACCGAAGGACTAGAGGACGCTTAGGGGGTAGGGGGACGGGGGTAGGAGACTACACTTTTTTAAATGAGCCTTATTAAGTCCTTTTGCTTGGTATTCAGGCCCCCCACCCCTCTCCCCCCTTGCCCCCTAAGGCCCTAAGGCCCTTAAGACCTAAAGAACCCAGACCTTCCAAAATCCCTTAATTAAGGAATATACCTTAAATTATAGTAGGATCCCTAATATGATTTAGGGTATATTCCTTAATTAAGGGATTTTGGAAGGTCTGGGAACCCAAAGAGGCTCCCCTCACTGGCCCGCAGCGCTGGGAGCTGTGCGGGATTTTGTCCAGCGCCAAGGCGTCGACCTCAAAGGCTCCCCAGGGGCCCCAAAGTAGTTCCTTTTTGGGTGTGTCCTCTTTTTTGGTTAGGGACTTTAATATACTACCTAAAAAGGAACTACTTTAGGGCCCCTGGGTCTTGCTCTGGAATCATCTACGGTTTAAGGCTTACTTCAACCCTGAATAACCTGCCTTTTTAGGGCTCCTTATTATGATTTCCTGGTATAAGTCCTTAAAAAGGTAGGTTATTCAGGGTTAAGGTAGGGTTTAAGGATCTCGATAATTCGAATCTATACCTTAACCTACAAAACGTACTCTTTTTAGTAGGCTCTTATTATAAACCCTAATACGGAATTAATAGGGTCCCTAGAAAAAGTAGGTTTTGGTAGGTTCAGGTACGGTTTAAGGTTTAAGGCTTAAGGACCTTAATAATTCGGATTGGGTTTTCTTGTACACTTTACAGTTGAAGGTTTAGGGTTTAAGGACCGTTAATAATTCGAGTTGGGTTTTCTGGTACATTGAAGCATAGTTCTAAAGACCTCGAAGAGCTTCTCTAGACCCAAAGGGGCCCCAGGTTTTCAAATGAACGATACGTACCTACCTATAAGTAAGGGCAATATAATCCCGAAGGCTCCATGTAACTTTATAGTAGATACTTAAGCCTTAAAGGGGTCCCCTTTTGGTACTTTAAGGCCTAAGTATATACTATATGGGTACATGGAGCCTTAGGGAATCTTACAATATGAATCCCGATATGGTATCTGAACCTTAAACCCTTTGTAGGGTTCATCTCGTCCTCAAGGGCTTACCCTAGGGCTCCATAGTAGCTCCTTTTTGTGGCTCACGCATAGAATCCTATAAGGTAATCCCCAAAAGGAATTACTATGGAGACTATGGGTGTATACACTGTACCGTTTTGGGGTTTCTAGTTAAGCCTTATGGATCCTTACGGTCTTCGAATTCCGTGGCTCGAAGGCCAAAATATGTCTACTAAACAGCTACTGGACTCTCAGAAAAAGATTGTGAGAGCAGTAGTAACATCACTATTACAAGCTAAGGCTTGCTGGTGGTGGTGTTTGGTTGCGGTGGTGGTCCTACGTGGCGCAGTACTGATACTCGGCATGTTACCGAGAGTACTAACTGGGAGGATTGAGGGTCAGCTTGCAGACATTCTCCCAAAGGCTCCATGTACCCTTATAGTAGATACTTAAGCCCCAAAGTAGTCCCTATATAGGTACTTTAAGGCCTAAGTATCTACTATAAGGGTACATGGAGCCTTAGGGTCTGACCCGTGAGTCAAGCCGCGTGCTTGCAGACCCGAGCTCAGAAAACGAAACTCCTCGGCTGTAAACCCTAAGACTCCATGTATACCTGTGACTCCAAACCCTACTAAATAGTAGGTTATGACCCCTTAATTAGAGGGTCTGACCCTTAAAACGGTAGGTTTTTGGATCCCCAGGTATACCCATATAGTAGATACTCAGGCCTTAGAGGGGTCCCTACCATAAGTACTTTAAGGCCTATAAGTACCTACTATATGGGCGCATGGAGAACCAAGCTCCCGGCAGTGCTCTTGGGAGTGTTGAAGTTGGACGTGGACCTGGGCGCAGAAGGATGAGTCCGGGGCTTCGAGCCTCCTTTTTTTAGGGTTTAGGGTTTAAGGTTACCCTAAAGCTCGAAATCGCCCAAAAGTTTTATATAATAAGGCCTTTAGGCCCAAAAGCCTTAAAACATGAGTCCTTAGAGCCTTAGGCCTTAGGGTTGGAGGATCCAAAGCACTTGCATGGGGGTTTCCGAAAAATAGGGGTACCTGATTCTGGGGTCCGTATAGTAAGGAGCCTACTATGTAGGGTACTACATTAGGGTCCCGTATTTTCGGAAACTCCCACATGAAGGATACACGTGGTGGGGGTTTAGGGTTTAGGAGGGGCTCTGTGCTTAATTTTGCTGCACATGCTAGACCCACCCCTTCCAATGACCTCCTTAAAGGATCAGGACTTAGTAAGTAGGTTATAACTGCGGCTATAAGTCCCCTAAGTGGGGTTATCCTAATTATAGCCTACTTATAACCTTACTTACTAAGTCCCATGATCCTTTAAGTAGACCCTAAACCCTAAACCCCATAGACCCCTTTAAGGATCCCTATAGATCCCTTTAAGGAGCCCTTTAAGAACCCTTACTAAGTCCCCGACACACTCACGAGGCATGGGAGATGGTGGGACTCTCATTGGAGCCCGGCAGTCAAAAGCGAAGCGAATCATACAAAGTCGGAGCTTGCGTACGGCGATCACCCTCGTCAACCTGCTTTCATAGGGACCCTTAAGGGGGGTAGGGGGAGGGGGGGGGTAGGGGCCGTAATGCCCATAACAAGGGCTTAGGAAATATAGTCAATTACCCCCTAAGGGTCCGTATGATCCTGTCAACTGCAAAACTCACCTTCATCGCCAAACTCGTGCTCCACATCTAAGCCCTAAACCCTCATCTTTACCACCCCACTCTTCATCGTCACCGTCAAGGAGAGCCCTCCCCCTCAAAATCAATACCTTCATGGTCCAAGTAGTCCCTATTTATGAATTTTGGTGCCTAAAACGGGTCAAAAGTCAAACAGCATCGAGTACTTTCGACTTTTAGGGTTAGGGTTTCGGGTCGCAGAACTGTATAAAGTCATGTTGAGCCAACCTTGGGTCTGGAGGTAGGCACTATTCACCGAAGTCGGCCCCTCGCTTAAATAAAATGAGGGCCGTAACAGTTAGAATAGGGTTTTGGGGCTCATTATACTATAAGTTAAAATAAGGAACCCCCAACACACTACAGGTAATTGGTAAGGCCCCTATGTTATAGAGCGCTTAGAGCATCTATCCCTTATGGAACCCTTTAAAGGAACCCTAGTCTTTCTTCGCTTGGCCTGGCCGAGGACATGGTCTAGGTCTTCCTCACGAATGGTTTGGATGATGGCCGTCAGCTGGTTGGCCTCCAGCTCCACAATCACACGGTTTAGGGTTTATTTAGGGTTTAGGGTTATCATCAAGTCCGTCGCCCTGGGCGTTTCCCCTGCATCAAGCAGTGGACCATGATCGGTATGCTCTTTTTCTTGTCCTTCTGGGACAGGTTCAAGGTGAGGAATCGGCGGCTCGCCTTGCAAAGCCAACACGCATCGTCGTCATTGTCATGCGCCAGTGACGCCGTCCACTCCCAGCGCGAGCGATTTCGGCCGCCCACCTCTCCCAAATTCTGAGCCGCACAGCCAGCTATATATATATATATATATATATACAAACATATATATATATATATATATATATATATATTATATATATATATATATATATATATATATATATATATATATATATATTTGTTTTTTTCGCGACTTCCACCTCTTGTTTGGAAGCTCTGGCCACCCCGGACTTGCCCGATATCACACATTTGTGTTGGGCGGGTTTAGGGCTTAGGGTTTAGGGTTAGGGTTATACATGGGGTAACTCCATTTAGGGTACTTATAACTCTACTTATAAGCTACTTTCTAAGTCCCCTGCCCCTCCACGTAGGGTTTAGGATTTAGGGAACCCTAAACCCTAAACCCTAAACCGTTGCAGATGGGCCCTTCAAACCGCTAGGTGGGGGGGCTTGGGGCTTCGCCTGGGAGACTAAACTCTGCTGAACTAGCACAGAGCCTGTTACAGTCTGTACTTAAAGGCTCATGGGAGTTAGTAAGTAAGGTTATAAGTAGGTTATAATTAGGATAACCCCACTTAGGGGACTTATAACCCCAATTATAACCTACTTACTAAGTCCCATGATCCTTCAAGTAGGGTGCTGGATTTCAGGATTGTGTTTTCTTTTGCTTGTTTTGTGCAGAGGGGAAGATTTTATGCAGATCTCTGAGCAAAACTTCCCCTGGCTTGATAAGAGTGTAGATGGCGATCCTCACAGCAAAGCCCCAGAAAGAGAGAGAGAGAGAGAGAGAGAGTGAGTGTGTGTGTGTGCGCGCTACAAATAATTAGGGCAACAAAGCTGTAAACCTTATGAGGGTAAAGCCAGAACCCGTTAGCGGCCTACTTGTCCAGTATCCTATAATTAGTTCGTAGAACCCAAAGTCAAACTTCGGCATGACATATATATGTGTGTATATATGTATAGTACCCCGAAAAGTTATCTACGGTACAGTACTAATGCAGGAACCTGACTAAGAAACCTTGGGCCTTTATTACGGTTCCTTATATGAACCCTACTGTTTGGGGTTATTGGCCCAGGGTTTCTTAATCAGGTTCCTACATTACTTTCTGTATACATGCTAAGAAGGGGCCGACTGCTTTGAGGTCGAGTGCCGAGCCCACGTCGTGGTGGCATCTGCGCATGTTCCTCGCTGGCTTTGGGGCCAAGGCTTAAACCCTAAGGCTCTAAGGACTCGTATTTGAAGGCTTTTGGGCCTAAAGACCATATTATATAGGGCTTTTGGGCCATTTTGAGCCTTCGGGTAAGGGTTTAGGGTTTACCTTAACACGAAAACCTACCCTTCTAAGGAAAAACATAAGGAAGTCATAATAAGGAGCCCTAAAAATCGAGGTTCTGCAGGGTTAAGGTAAGGTTTAGGGATGAGGGATTGGGGCTGTGGGATCCCAGACCGCCGGGAGGATCTAGAAAGCAGATCACCTAACTTGGGGCCCTATACTACTAAGGATACTTTATAGGAACCCCCCATTAAGGGATCTACTTTTTGGATTTTTTCCGGGGGTCTGGGATTGGAGGGTGTAGGGATCGGAGTTCAAGGCTTCGTTTGTCGTTTCTTCGCATCCGGAGCTGCGCTTGGGAGAGCGCTACATGGGTCGTTGTCAAAATTAAGCTCCCTTTTTGGGGTGCCTATTACAATACGGCGCCTATTATTTAGGGTACCCAGAAGAGAGACCTTAATTTTGACAACTACCCATATGCACCACTGACATCAGGAAGGGTATATTGGCTTGGGGTCAAGCGAACTCCTGGGTTGTGGAACTCCTAGCCGGACTACTCCTACGCAACGGATCATGGGACGTAGTATGTAAGGTGTTACGTGGCTAATTGGGATTATAACTAACTGTGCGTCCGAATCCTAATCCCAGTTACTGAGTCCCATGATCCGTTACCCTAAGGCTCGAAATGGCCCAACAGCCTTATATAATATGGTCTTTAGGCCCGAAAGCCTGAAAATATTAGAGCATTAAGTAGGAGGAACCTGGAAGCCTTTAGTGAGGGCACTCGTGCACCGATGCCTCCAGCATGGCTTGCACCTTCTCGTCCTTCACCTCAGAAACCAACTTGATGGAGGCTGCCATTAGGGTTTAGTGTGTTGCTGCCTCTGAAAGTTTACGGTATAGGGTTTTGCTGCCTCTGAAAGTTTAGGGTTTAGGACTGTTGCTGCCTCTCAGAGTTTAAGGCTTTGGGGTTTTGCTGCCTCTGTCTCTGACTCTGTCACCTGGAACCCAAATACCGCCTGCTGCCTTCCCTGGAGGCCTCAGAAGGTAGGGTTTAGGGTTTAGGGTTTAGGGTTTAGGGTAGGTAGGAATAAGCATGCCTTCTATAAGGACTCTTCTTTCGGGATTACCCCACCTTCCTTCATCCCACCCTTGAAGCCCTTTGCCTTTCTGAGCGCACGGGCATCCACCTGCGTCTCATCCAAGCCTTCCTCGGCAGATAGGGTTTACGGTTTAGGGTTTAGGGTTTAGGGGGTACATGGACCTTTAGGGGTATTGAGGGGGGCTTGTAAACATTAGCGTTTCGGGTGGACTTAGCCCGTTGAGGGTAAGAACCCTATCATCTACCCGTAGGCTCCATAGTAGTCTATATAGGATTCTAGATATTAACTCCAAGAAGGAACTACAATGGAGCCTGCTATCTGGGTCTGCTTTTGGGAACTAAAAGGGACACGAATCACCAGGGTGGCAGTCAGGGTTTAAAGGCTCGAGTAAGGTATTGAAATGGTTTGAAAGAAATGGCTTGAAAGGATGTATCAATACATATCCTAAGGGGCCATAGGACCCGGCGATGAGGTACTCAGACTTCGGATAATAGGTATGTAGGTTACTATTTGTTGGAGTATACACCCTTTGAAACAGGGTGAAAGATTAGCGAAAGACGCCTGCCGTCCCCTGCATGTATTACCCCATGACCTCTACGTAATTCCAGATTGAGCAGGCATAACTAAGCGATTGCAAAAGCCTGTTTAAACACTTGCCGAACCATTATGAAACCCTGTATAAAGGCACACAAATAGAACTCAACACTCGCATGAAACTCTCCTGTAACCGAAAGCTCGCAAAGCGGTTTGGGTATCTTGAGCAGCCATACCTCTCCCTAAAACACTTACCAAAAACACCACGTATCCTGACCTGAACCCTGCAGCCCACACCAAAGGTCCAAACCCTGCCGTTCACAGCCCAACCCCGAATCTCGAATCCCTAAACCGCAAACCGTCGCAACCCCCTAAACCGGAAATCCTAAAACTCGAATCCCTACTTGGGGGGGCAAGGGACTTAAAACGTCGATTATGAGTAGGGTTATAATTGGGGTAACTCCGTTTAGGGTACTTATAACTCTACTTAAAAACTACTTACGAAGTCCCCTGCCCCTCCAAGTAAGCCCGTTGTGACGCCAAGTTTCCGGAAGACTGGGTCGGGGATTCGACAGCAGCGCCTGTGCACGCCGCATTGCCTTGCAATACCACTTGATCGGATCATGGGACTTAGTAACTTAACGCGCCTTTTACAACTATTTTTCAAAAGGGGTCTAAAGGGGATCTGTGAAAACTAAGAGTCTTAAAAGGGTCATGGAGCACCTTAACCGGTTCCTGTTAGGGATCTTTAAATGGTTGTATAAGCAGGGTTTAGGGCCTAGGGTTGCTCAAAGGATCATAAGACTAACTCACTGGGGTTGTTGTTAGGGTAACAATAATTATGAGCACTTATGAGCCCAACACGGTACTTTATCCTTGCGTACTAAGTCTCATGATCCTCCAAACATCAGGTGAATCAAAAGCAACTTCAGGGATTGCTACAAGGTTCTTTTGATTTCAGCGCCCTAGCCTATACTGTGAAAACCATGAAAACACTGACCTGTCAATACAACACCCTGTCACCGCCGGTAAACAACCGAAAGCAAAACTACACCACCAGAAAGTGCACGACGAGCAAACCTGACCCTACACCGTAACTGATAGGTGCTTAATCCGACTGGGTTTACTGGCCGAAAGGGGTACCAGACGTCTGCTTTGGACCCGATTCCATGCAACTTCGGGTGTGTGAAACACGATAACCCTCAAACCCTAAACCCCTAAACCCTAAACCCCTAAACCCTAAACCCCTAAACCCCAAACGGCCCTAAATTCTAAATCCTACACCCTAAACCCCTAAATCTCCAAACGGCCCTAAATCCTAATTCCTGCACCCTAAACCCCTAAATCCCCAAACGGCCCTAAATCCTAAATCCTACACCCCTAAATCCCCAAACGGCCTTAACTCCTAATTCCTACACCCTAAACCCTAAACCCTAAATCCTATCCTACACCTAAACCCTAAACCTTTAACCCTAAATCCTAAATCCTAAACCCTAAACCGCGTGATAGTGAGCCCAGGCACTGTTGCAGAGACCCGAAGTCGTCCCGGACAAAGGCCACGAAGCAAGCTGACCACAGGGTAGACCACCTATAGTTCATGGTCGGGATGGGATTAACAATTTAAATTCTTATTCCTTATTGGGTTTAAGTACCCATAAACATGTAAAATGTTACCCAACTATGACAAAGACCTCTGGGATTTAGGATTTAGGGGTTTAGGGGCTTAGGCTTTATAGGGTTTAGGGTTTTATGTAGGGCTTTAGGGTTTGGGGGTTTAGGGGGTTTATGGGGTTTTGGGGGCTTAGGGGGTTTTGGGTTAAGGTTTAGGTTTGGAGCAGGGGTTTAGGGTTTAAGGTTCAGGGGTTTGGGCTTGGGGTTGAGGGTTTACGGATTTGTAGTCTAGGAATTGGTGTCAGGATCTGGTAACTCGCGATGTAGTAATTTGTAACGATGCTGCAGCCCACAACTTTGAGCCCGCAGCCTCAAAAGAAAGCCGTAAACCTAAAAGGTTCTAGAACCTCACACAACCTTGCAACAAGTATGTATGCACCAAAGCTAGCTGCTTCCACGTCAGACCTGGCAATTTTAGGGTTCGGGTCCGGGGCTTGGGGTTTAGGGTTGCAGGGTCTGGCAACGCCTGCAAGTAAGCTGAGCCCTGCGGCTGGTTCCGTTAGTCGGCTAATGATTACTTAAAGGCTCATGGGACTTAGTAAGTAAGGTTATAAGTAGGTTATAATTAGGGTAACCCCACTTAGGGGACTTATAACCCCAATTATGACCTACTTACGAAGTCCCATGATCCTTTAAGTAAGCGGCTAATGATCTTCGGACGGTGTCCGCAAGTTCATGACACTCCCAGAAGGTCCAAAGTACCTTTATGGTAGAAGGTAGGGTTCCTATATTAGGAATTACTATTATGATTGGGGGAACCCAGATCTTCCAAAATCCCTTAATTAAGGAATATACCTTAAATCATATTAGGGATCCTACTATAATTTAAGGCATATTCCTTAATTAAGGGATTTTGGAAGGTCTGGGAAGTATCCCCCATAACAGTACTTTGGACCCTTTGGGACTGAACTCGGATTCGGAATGGGGCTGGAGGCAGTTTAGGGTTTAGGGTTTAGGGGTTTAGGGTTTAGGGTTGATGTCGACGGCTGCGGAACTGCTCTCATAAGCAGAAGTACCCATATAGTCCCTACCTTACCTAGGATCCGCAACACCCTAAGATGAAAAAGGGCTCCCTGTTTCGTGTTGGTATCTCTCCAAGGCCCCTAAGACACCCAACAAAAAAAAGGGCCCGGTTTAGGGATGTAGTTCAATTCTAAGGTACCATAATATAAGGAAACCACATTTCTTTACTATAGATCCCTATTATGGTAACTTAAGTTAAACTCCCCAACAAGATCCCCGTTTACGCTCTAAGGTAAAAGCCAGAAAGTTGGAATATGATTATCCTAACCCGTCTATGGTAAATTATAGGGTATCCTACCATGAAACCATATTCCAACTTTCTGGAGTTCCCTTTAAGTAGAATCGAGGTTGGGGCTCCCTTAGAAAGGAGTTCCGTGTAGGACTTTCGGGTCCAGGCCAACACAGAGCTTTCGCAGGTGCCCACCCCCGGAAGCTCGGAGAGCAGGCTTCCAGACCTTCCAAAATCTCTTAATTAAGGAATATGCCTTAAATCATATTAGGGATCCTACTATAATTTGAGGTATATTCCTTAATCAAGGGATTTTGGAAGGTCTGGCTTCATGCCAACATGATTTTGTTCTCTGATCCCTTGGAGTTTCCCGAAGGCTCCATGTACCTTTATAGTATATACTTAGGCCTTAAAGTACCTATATAAGGACCCCTTTTAAGGCTTGAGTACCTAATGTATACTATAAAAATACATGGAGCCTTTGGGCTTTACAAGAACACTGCGTAATTTCCCACACTCTCCGAACCCCCAAGCGAGGACGGCCTGGACAAGGAGCTCCAGCGTCACCAGGACGACGCTTGCCCGCCAAAGCCTTGGAAGAATGGACGGATTAGGGGCTTAGGGTTTAGGGGTTTAGCCTTTAGGGGTGTAGGGTTTAGGGGTTTAGGGTTTAGGGATTAGGGTTCGGGGTTCAGGCATGATTCCTAAATCTTACCAACATCAATGAGCCACATAAGGGAGTGCTCACTATGAGTTCCTTATTCTTTTCGGTATGGCCACGTGTAACTCCTATCCACCTAAGTGGGACACCCTCACCTTCTGCATCGTACCCAAAGGCTCCATGTACCTTTATAGTAGATACTTAAGCCTTAAAGGGGTCCCCATATAGGTACTTTAAGGCCCAAGTATATACTATATGGGCACATGGAGCCTTAGGGGTAGAAAGTCGGCTTAGGTCTTGGTAAGGCTCTCAGGGTCCACGCAGCTCGGGCTCAGGGTGTGTAGACGGCATTGCGGTTTGGGTTGTGGGCCTTAGGCGTTGTTGTCGGTCTTTTGCGAAGCCCCAGTACGAAATCATGCCCCTTTTAATTCGAAGCCAAGAGGACCAAATCTGCAATAGATCTGCAGCATGTGGCAGACGTTTCCAATTTGCCGCAGATTGCAACAAGCGGCATGTGATTCACAAACATCTCGTCTACGTCAGCTCGCAATAGCAAAAACATGCCGCCGAAGACCTCAAACATCTCCGACATGAGGCGAGACAAGAGCAGACACAAGCGGAGACAACAAACGAAAGCCGAAGTGCATGTCACGAAATGTTGGTACTCCGTTTCATAGTCGTATTCACAAGATTCGCTACAGCAGACTGTTTGGGGCACAAACATATGAAGGTAAACACATACTCGTTATTTTAGGTGCTACTGCATATATTAGCATATACACCCCTGGAACACCCAAATCGTCCTGGTCCTTACCCCAAGTGCAACCGAGCTTCTCTGAGTGGTGCCTCCTTGCTAGGATGGGAACGGCCTTGGTGCTGTGACGTGACGTCGGGGAACAAGTTCTAAACCTTAAACCCTGATCCCTAAACCCTAAATCCTGAGCTCTGAACCCTAAATCCTGCACCCTAAACCTCGGAGAACTAAGCACTTTTCATACGGACCTTGAAGCTTAGCTTTAGCTTTAGAGTTTAGTTTCTCGGGCTACAGGAAGTACAGGTCCTCGTTGGTTATGTAAGTCAGATAATCCTGACTCGGGCGCCTATACTTCAAGCAATCGAACAATCATACTGCATGTGTATATATATATATATATATATATACTTACATATATATATATATAGAGTACTGTATATTGCTATAATGCTGAGTACTGCCCTTACTATTACTCGTGAACTTGTAGAGTCCTTCAGGCTTGGGACTCTTCGGACTCTATTGTTTGGCGCTTCAGGATTTAGCTCAATCATAACAGAGAAATATTCTTCAAGAACATGACGGTTCAGGGCTTCAGGGTTTGTATAGCATTTGCACTACCATTCCCAATGTTGTTATTTAGTTTGAGCTTTACTCGAGAAGGACTCTGAGCCTTCCTGCAAGGATTCATCACAACGTTGCTTGAGGGTGTGGGGTGGGGACTTAGGATATTTGCGGGTCTGGGGATATAGGGTTTTAGGGTTTGGGGATTTCAGGTTTGGTGATTTAGGGTTCTTAGAGTTCGGGGCTTTGGGGTCTCAGGGTTCAGGGTTTACGTTTTAGGGTCCAGGGCTGTCTTTCTTTCAGGTCCAGAGGCTCAATGTCCCTGGGACTAAAACTGGGCCTAAGAAGTGTACGTACGGCTTAGGGATGAGGGTTTTTGGAAAGAGTATAGGGATTTAGGGGGTTCAGACATTATCACTTCTGCCACCTGAACCCTAAACCCAAGACGCTAAACCCAAAGCCCAAAACCCAAAACCCCTAAACCCTGAACCCAAAACCCTACCCCCTAACCCCTAGACCATATACCCAATACCCAATAGGTATATATGGCAGGCTGAAAGTTACTGTGTGCAAGCCAAATTCAGGGCCAATATGGGAGATTCGGAAAATAGGAGTACCTTATTTAAAGGGTCCTTATACTACGTATCACCCTAAACCCTAAACCCTAAACCCCCCATGATCGGAAACTCCCATATATTATCCAGGCACATGGGCGTCTAGGGTACTGGTGCTGACGTCCCTTGTCTTACAACTGCAACGATTGCATGACGCATGTAGATTTTCCTGCTCCCGGCAAAGAAAAGCAGGAATAGTAATACCAGTTGTGGCAGCGGTAGGAGTAGCACGGCCTTGTACGAACAGTCGGCGGATCGCTTGACGGCAGCACTCTAAGCCCAAGTGGGGGAAGTGCCCGTAGAAGGGGCGATAGAATGTAGTGGGAGAAGTTTATCAAAGTACATATTCACTTGTTTACCTTGAAACCCCAAAACATTACATCCGAAGGCAAAAATGCTCAAGCCCTGACTTGAAACCCCCAGAAAGCTGACTTGAAGTCAAACTGAAGCCCTGAAAACCTCAGCCGCAGCCAACCCTAAACCCTAAACCCTGAACCCTAAACCCTAAGGCCAAAGCAAGATCCAGGTGCAGCTTGAAAGTCATGGTGAAGCTGTGGAGCAAGTGCTGTGGCCTGCCCCCACTCGGTGTCGGGAACGTGAGGGCCTTGAATGTTGGAGTAAGGATGAAGGGAGACTTATCACTCATATGTATGTATGTATGTATGTATGTATTTATATATGTATATATGTATATATATATATATATGGGTGATTGTCAAAATTATGGTCCCGTTTTTGGTCCCTGTTATAGTACGGCACCTACTATTCAGGGTACCCAAAAAGGGACCTTAATTTTGACAACCACCCATATATTGGGGGCACATTAATAAGGAATAGCAGGTTCCCCGGGCCCCTATACTACCCCCAAGGAGTGTACCTTGAGGTAGTCGAATAGGCGGAACTTCTTGCATCCGGATGGTGACTATATTGTTAATTAACCTTCTTGGGCGACCCTAACAGATTCCGTGCATAAAGGAATTATGGGGCTTCGTAGCAGGGTTAGATTTGGGGTAACGCTACATTGACACCTATAACCCCAAATAACGTACTTATAAAGCAACCTTAGGTACAATGTCCAATGATCCTCCAAGTATGTGGTCTTCATTCCGGACACAATGCTGAATAAACTGAAGCTCTACCGCACTCCACACCACCCGAACCCCAAGATGTGTTAGAACCCCTATGGAACGCGCTAGAACCCCTTTAACTCTAAACCAATCCGTACAGACCCCTTCGCCCTAAGCCACACACCCTGAGCTGTAAACCTTACCCTAAGGCTCCATGTGCCCATATAGTATATACTTGGGCCTTATATATGGGGACCCCTTTATATGGGGAGCCCTTTAAGGCTCAAGTATCTACTATAAAAGTACATGGAGCCTTAAACCCTAAACCCTTATGATACCCCTTATAGAACCCTTAAAGGAACCCTATTAAGGGTACATGGAGCCTTTGGGCTAGAGACCCGCCTCCTGGAGGCTGCCAGCAGTCGACGTCGACCCGACACCACGCAAAGGAGCGCCAACTGCGCAGGCGCGGGCAGAACACCCTGGTAGGCATATACCATAGGGGTTCATAGCTTAAGAGTATCGAACCCTGGTAGGCCTATACCAGAATAGGGGTTCATAGCTTAAGAGTATCGAACCCTGGTAGGCCTATACCAGAATAGGGGTTCATAGCTTAAGGGTATCGAACCCTGGTAGGCATATACCAGAATAGGGGTTCATAGCTTATGAGTATCGAACCCCCTTGCCACTTATAAGGGTGATTTGGTACAAACAGGTTGAATTATGCTTCCCTCTTGCATTGTTCCAGGAAAAGGTTTAGGGTTTAAGTTTTAAGGGTCTAGGGTTCGTCGAGGGGAGCCTGTTTTGTCTGGCTCTTAAGTTTAGGCTTGGGGGTTGGCCTAGTCTCCAAGTCACTTGCGGGCTAAGCGGGTGAAAGCCCCAAGCCAAACACGACAATAAACAAAAGAACGCTTTAGGATTTAGAGCTTATGGTTGAGGACAAAAAACCCTTTAGGATTCAGGGCTTGTATGGTTGAGGTTGAAGCGAATTCTCAAGCTTCGCGACTCCTCAATCAAGGTAACCACGTTTCTTCGGAAGCAAGGTTTCCGGCTTGGTGATGGGATGACGTTTAAAAGCGTCCAGGTCTCTGTCCAAGTATGTGCGGCCACTTGTAATATCGTGAGCCCACGCGCCGTCTGCATGGCTGACCAGTCAAAAGAGCACTCGTATGTGCATACGTGTATAGATGATAGTATGCACCTGTGTGCAGAGTAGCCGCGTGCTACATCTAGACAGTCACTACTGTACACACTCTTTATGTCCTTGCTTCTCCCCGGGGTTATCTCCCTAGTTAGTTGTTGTCAGGTTATATACCGTCTGCCTTTGTTTCTCTCCCTCCCTCTCTCGCTCTCTCTCTCTCTCTCTCTCTCTCTCTCTCTCTCTCTCTCTCTCTCTCTCTCTCTGACTCTTTCTCTCTCTCTCTCTCTCTCTCTCTCTGGATCGCCTCTGGTCTGGACCGTGTACTGCCTACACAGTCCTGGCCTGTGCGAATATGTTGGCAGCAGCTAACGCCAAGGGCACCACATACCTGCGGACTGGACTTTCGAAGACCCAACTTGATTCTAACACCCTAAAGGGAAAGTTGGAATATGGATTAATGGTAGGATCCCCTATAATTTACCTTAAAGTGGTTACGATAATGATATGCCAACTTTCTGGCTTCTACTGTAAACCCTAAACCCTTTCTTGTTTGTAGTTTGTAGGTTTAAGGTCTGGGGTTGCAGGGTGTAGGAGTATCGGCTCAACTGCTTGCACGACTCTTGCCGGCTTCTTTCAATCACCTCCACCACAATTGTTGTGGCCACCATTGAACCCCGATGCCACTACCAACATCATCATCACCATCACCGTCGTCATCATCACCATCATCAGCATCATCAACATCATAATCATCATCATCTTCTTCATCATCTTCATCACCGTCATCATCACCATCACAATGCATCATTAATTATCATTATCATCGTCATCAACATCATCTACGGGTCTAACCCTACTCCCTACAGCTTTTGGGTTCTCTCATGCAGCCGCTCTTACCCTTTAGAAGCAGGAGGCTTTTATTTTGGTTATGGGTCTTTTAAGGGAGATCCGACTGCTACAAAAGTGCTTTCACGAAGCTTCTACAAAACCGGAGGCTCAGCGGAGGATGAAGACCATATTTTGCTTGATGGTAAAAGTCTTCTCATGGGATAGTGTCAGCTGATTAGGGTTTGGGGTTTAAGGTCATGAGAGCGGAGAGTTTGCAACTAGTGTGACCCATGCTATGCTACTTACGACATCACTTGCCACCACCCATTAAATTGCAAGTGCCTCAAAAGCCAGCAGTCTGCCGGAAAGCTCGGCACATACTCCAAACACACGTCTAAAACGCCGTGCAAGGAGCCACACCGCTGTTGTTTCGGGTGATGGGGCTTCGGGGTTGTGGGATGTAGATAAAGTTCTACCCAAAGCCCTAAACCCCAAGTTAAACCCTAAAGCACCTTAAACCCTGACCGCACAAATTGGACACAGACCCAGAGCCTGGGTTCTTGTTAAGGGATGTAATATAAGGTACCACAATAAGGAAACCATCATATTTCCTATAGATCTCTGTTCTGGTAACTTAAACCTCAAACCCTAAACCCTTTCAGGAACCCATATAGATCCTTGAAATATAGATCCTTGAACAAAGCCCTTCTAGATCCTTTAAAGGAGCCCTTTCAGATCCCTATGGGGAACCCTTATAGATCCCTAGTATAGATCTGAGGCATCTGCAGAAGCATGACATCGCCAACCTCGTCCGCGACGAAAACAAGCCTTCAGAGCAAACCGGTTCCAACACCGGAACAAGAAGACATATAATGTAGAAGCCTGTTTAAGATACCTTGGGCCTTTATTAGGGCTCCTACCTACTATTTCGAGCTAATATATTTTGACGTTATAGGCCCAGGGCTTTTTAACCACGTTCCTACATTAAAAACTGAATGATAGCATTTGATGACAATAATTAATAATACTACTGACAATAGTAGCAGTACTGCTGCTGCTACTACTGCTATTGCTACTGCTGCTGCTACTACTACTATTACTACTACTACTACTACTACTACTACTACTACTAGTACTACTACTACTACTACTACTACCACCACTTTTTTACTACTACGACGACGACTGCTACCATTGCCACTACTGATAGTACCATATACGGTGTCAAACGTGTCTTGTGAGAGCTTCGATTTGAGGGTGTGAGGGGGGGGTCTAAGCCTGTACGCACTTGACGAGAAGACTCCAAGCCGAGGTTTAGGGTTCATAAGGGCTTTACTGCATAACCCTAAGGCTCGAAATGACCCAAAAACCCTATGTAATATGGTCTTTAGGCCCAAAAGCCTTGAAATATGAGTGCTTAGAGCCTTAGGGTACGGGTTTGAGGTTTAGGGTTATAAGGGTGTTGGGGTTTAGGGCTTGTACCAAAGAAACCCATCATTCATACTCTGCCTATACGAACCGTAAAGCTCGAGTGTACAAGATAGCTATACCCGGTCCTTCAAGGACCAAGACGGGTTTAGCCGCCCTAAACAACACAAAACGCTGTAAGACCCTAGGAAAACCGCAGAAAGACCCTATAAAGTCCGCATCGAAAACTTATCAAAGGCACTTCTTGAAAGAAATAAGACGCCACAGTCCATAATCCAACCTAGAAGAACCACTTCTAGAATAGGAAAAGAAACTGTAAAGTCCATATTCAAGCCCCTACCAAGACAACCTCTGGATTGGGATAACACATTATCCATAACTTCCAAGTTAAAACCATGCAAAACCACATCTAGAATGGGATAAGAACACAGCGAGGTCCGTATTCAAGGCCGACAGAAGAGCCGATGCCATCATAATAAAGTAATACCAATATTGCGGCTCATCATACTAGCAACAACACTGAAAACAACAAGCACACAACATACCAACAAGACTAAGACTAACAGTCATAATCATGATCACAAGCAACCCTGGACCCCTAAACCCGTAAACCCCGAAGCCCTGAACCCCTGAAACCTGATAATGCTAAGAAAGGCAATCTCGGGTCTCGGCAGCAAGTGGAAGACGAGGATTCCCGAGCGTAGAAGGGCCAGCATCAGAGCCCACCTACTACAGGGGCCTTAATACTTGGCCCCTTCAAGGGCCGGGATAGTATAAGGGTACCGCACGGGTTTAAGAAAGGGGCCTTATAAATTAGAATAGGGTTTACATTATATGAGGCCCTAAGCCACAGCCCTTGATTCGTGTACAAAAGGGGCCGAGAGAGTTGCCAACATATTTTGCGGGGCTTCTCATATAACATACCATAAAACCCTGTTCTAATTACTAAGTTTTAAGGCCTTTCTTCGGGTGTAGGATCCCGGATTTAAGGCCAAGGGACCAGAGTTTCGAAGTGAAGGCAGTCAAGCCTTCATAATCGGCTCTATAAGAGGTTGTATACGATTATATAGGCGTTTAGTCGTCTCATATTCGCTTGCTTTTTTCGTGGTGAAGTTGATCAGGTGTAGGAGGTAGGAGCAGTCTATCACAGCCGGTTATGATAGCATTATATATGAACAGGGCCTCAATAAGTTTACGTTGAGATTCCTTGCTACAGGCTGTGCTTAAGAATCCCTCAGGACGGTTCTATGAAGGAGCTACAGGGCTTTGAAGGTTCAGACTGCAAGGTTCACGGAGATGGTTAAGAGGTATGTAACGAAGATCCTTAGTAGAATAAGGGTGAAACAGCGCTCCCTTCTTGGTGCTGGGTAGCTCCATAAGGAACCTTTTTGGTGCTGGGTAGCTTCATAAAGAACCTTTTTGGTGCTGGGTAGCTTCATAAGGAACCTCAGACCACCAAAAGGGAACATGGGCCAGTCCTCTATGATTTGTGCTCCTCCTGGAAGAGGTTCTAGAGTTTCTGGACATTCTTTCGGTGTCTGATGCGAATCTGAGATTCCCGAGAGACTCCACTTGGAGGGGCAGGGGACTTAGTAAGTCGTTTATAAGTAAGGTTATAATTGGGGTAACTCCTTACTGAGTCCCCTGCCCCTCAAAACAATATCGCTTAATTAAGGAATATTCCTAAATCATATTGGGGATCCCACTATAACTTGAGGTATATTCCTTAATTGAGGGATATTGGAGTCTCCGGGTCTCTATGGCTAAAATACACCGGGTTCTGAGAATCCCGAGCAAACAAAGGATGCCGAAGTTTCGTGTAGTCTTCTCTGTAAAGACAATATGTACCCCTAAGCGTCCATCTATTGGGTACTGCCCCCATACAGTAACAGCCTATAATGGGGCTACTATTAAGGGCCTAATATATCTATATTCTGAATATTCTCCAACTGTTACTGAGTGGGGGCAGTACCGAATCCGTATATACTACCACTAAGGAGTTAGATCTCAAAAGACCATCCGTACTCGGTTGTGAGACATAATTCCATAACGGTAGTAGATGGACCCTGTGGGTAGTATGGAGATGACATCGCTTGCATCTACAGCTTCAAAATGTCTCTGTTTGATTACGTCCAAAGACAGAGCAACGAAGTTCTATGTCCAAGGTCTGGAACTGAACAAGAAGGTTTAGGGTTTACGGGAAAAAGGGTTTGGAATCTAAACCATACAAGCTAAGCTCCAAGCCAGGTCTGCAGCGGAATCAAAAGGGCAGTATCCCAAAGGCTCCATGTACCTTTATAGTAGATACTTACGCTTTAAAGGGGCCCCCATATAGGCTCTACCTTAGACTACCATGACCGACTTTCTTGTGGGCTCTTACCATAAACCACTATAAACTATAAACCATACTATGGAACGTTTAAGGCCCTACGTGCAGAGGGTAGGTCTTGGTGGTTCAAGGTAGAGTTTAAGCGCTCCCAACCCTAGACCCTGAAGCCCAAAACCCTAAACCTTGTAAACCCTACACCAGTAAGCACAAAACCAGAAGCACTAAACTCCAAATCTTATGAACCCTAAAGCCTATACCGTCAAGGAACTGAACGGCTCAGGCTCTGGCCTCGCGCTGGCCAAGGCCTTCAGCGGCTGATCCTCCCGTGAGGCGACTCTTTAGGTTTACTGGGGCTAGGGGTTAAGGGCTTAAGGGCCCCTACGGGTTTAGGATGTAGAGCTCTAGGGCCTTGGGGCTGTCCCATTTTTTCTCAAAGGGGCTCGATCCCGGATCCACATGAGGCTGAAAGTTTACTAGGCTGTATTAGGGGTTGCTGGGCTTCTAGAATAGAGGCTTAAGGGCTCTAGGGCTGTGCAATGTGTGTACAAGGACCTTACAAGGAGTTAGGGGTTCTATAAGGGTTGCACATGGGGTTTAGGATCTCGGTTTTATGGCTCGGGGTCTAGGGTTTTGCAGCGTTCAGGGTGTCTGGTTCTGGTTTAGAGTTGAAGGTAAGGGGGCTGGGGGTATTACCTTTATGCCCGAATAAACCTGCCAGTTCAGGACAGTACCTGGAAAAACAAAATCACAATAAGGAGCCCTTCATTGTAGGCTTCCTTGAAGGGAGCTTTAGGGCTCTGCTTAGTTGGGGATCCGTTCTTGGAATTACTTGGAGGGGCAGGGGACTTCGTAAGTTGGTTGTAAGTAGAGTTACAAGTACCCTACATGGAGTTGCCCCAATGAAAACCCTACATAAAACGACTTACGAAGTCCCCTGCCTCTCCAAGTAGGAGTCCGCATGGTAAGGATCCCAGGAACAGGTCTCTACTCTGGGGCATGGGAGGTCAGGCCCTGCACCCTGAAAAGCTAAAGCCAATATATAGGTTAGACTAGGGTTTTAGGGCCCAGCATAAAATCGTTACAATAAGGAACCCTCAAAATAGTAGAGGTAACTACTAATGCCACTACTTGAAGGCTCATGGGACTTAGTAAGTAAGGATATAAGTAGGTTATAACTAAGATAACCCCACTTAGGAGACTTACAAGCCCAAGTATAACCTACTTACTAAGTCCCATGATCCTTTAAGTATGTTAAGTTCGGGCCCTTCTTTTGCGATTTTCGCCCGGCAGGTCTTTTGGCTGTGGCGCTCGACGGTACAGGGAACCCAGTCGCACTGCTCAGGGACTGAATCTTGCAGGTGGAGGGAGGGTTTAGGGTTTATGGTTTAGGGGGCCCCCTCAAATTTGAACTCGGAAGTCCGTTGTGACCCAAACTTCGTACCCCTGAGCCCGGAAAGGGTTTAGTTTTTACGGCTTAAGGGTTTAAGGGGTTTAGGGTTTAAAGGGCTTGTCGGATTTAGCTGGCGAAAGCTGCCTTTATGATCAGACGACAAGGGCTGCTTATTATTGGGGGAAGGCTTGGTTTGTGATTTCTCTTCATCGGGTCTATAGGGGTGTTTATGCGATTTACTTGATGTACAGACTCGTAAACCCTGAATCTGATGTGCTATACCCCCTTAGAACCACAATAAAAACAATATTATTGATATTTCCTTGGGTTTTATGTGAAAAAACAAAAATAATCTTAAGGAGACTATAGGCTGAAGCAGAAGACGGATCTAGGTCCTACCATGGACAATGTTCCATGTGTGAGTATTGTTGTTGGCTCGGGCTTGCATAGGGTGTCGGGACTGCGGTTTTAGAGTTTAGGTTTTCAGGGTCCCGCGCTTTTCAGGCTCCGAATCACCAAATCAACTTGAAAACGTTGGCGGTCGACCATGTATGGACCCAAAGGCTCCATATACCTTCATAGTAGATACTTAAGCCTTAAAGGGGTCCCCATATAGGTACTTTAAGGCCTAAGTGTATACTATATGGGTACATGGAGCCTTAAACCCTAAACCCTTATGATACCCCTTATAGAACCCTTAAAGGAACCCTTAAAAGGGTACACATGGAGCCTTAGGGGTATGGATTGGAGTGAAACGGCGGGCGCAAGATGAAGCACGCCAGCCTTTTGCGAGACTCCCTTCGAAACCCGAAAAAATGACATCGGATATACTACTTAAAGGATCATGTGGGACTTAGTAAGTAGGTTCCTTTAAAGGGCTCCTTTAAGTGATCTATATTGGGGTTCTATAAGGGGTAGTTTAGGCTACTTAAAGGATCATGGGACTTAGCAAGTAGGTTATAACTGGGGTTATAAGTCCCCTAAGTGGGGTTATCCTAATTATAACCTACTTATAACCTTACTTACTCAGTCCCATGAGCCTTTAAGTACAGATTGTGGAAATGTGCAGGGATGCTGTGTCCCGCAATCACATCCTAGGATACCCAGTAACCTAAGAATAAAAAGGCCTCTCTTTTTGGTATTGGGTAACTTTATAAGGAACCTAGGACTACAAAAAGGGAATAAGGGTACTACTGGGCATCCTAGGTAGTATAGTTTCACGGAATGCAGTTCCTTTGCTGGGCTAGCCAACTATAGCTGTGTACGGTATAGAGTTTACGATTTCGGGGTGTAGGGCTCTAGAGTTTAGGGTGTAGGAATTTAGGATTTGAAGCTTAGAGTTCAGGGTTGCATTTTCTACGGCCAGAACGTTTCGATTCACAAGGTGACCAAAACACTGAACTTCAATTGAAAGGCCTGGTAAGATCGAAACACCCGGCGTGGGGCGAAGGGTATATCCCTAAACCCTAAACCCTATCTGCGACAGGAGTTTCTGGCACTTCATGCTCGGACATTATCAAGGCGAGCGGTGTCTTTAAGCCTCTTTGTGGAGCCACTGGAACGCTTAGTGATCGATGCTTCGTGATTCTGGCGCTCACAAAGAGTTGCAACTCTCCGCATGCCTATCGCTGCCTTTATGTCGAACATAGTGGGCATTTTCCAAAGCATATCTTGATCGTTGTGTGTTCGTACATGCACTGTCATGGATTGCATGCACGGTTTTCGCATGCATACTTGCACGCAATTGTGAGTTTCAGTGCGTGTGTGCACACATGTGTGACTCTGGGGATTGACTGAGCTCGATATTCGTCCATGACCACAACAGACCCCAAAACTCATTAAGTGCCTGGGCATCCGCTTGTTGGTCCATGTACTGCAGTAGACTGCTATATCCTAGTTCAGCTCAAGCCATCCATCCGAACTGAAACGAACCCACACCCCAATCCGGTACTCATTTTTTAATATTGAAGGGAGTCTCCGAAATATGGTAACCAAACTTTAACCCTAAGGGTCCAAAGGACATTTGTAGGTACTTGGGTTTACGACGGTCAGAGGATTTGGTTATGCGGAACATGGACCCTTAGGGTAAGGCCCAAGTGGACCCCGTGACTGCTAGTGCCCCGACAACTTAGTACCGGAGCAGGGTCAGCTCAAGTGATTCAGCGGCACCAAGCATACCAGCCATGTTGGCCGCGGTATCTCGTAAGCCTCCGCAGAGCCACCGAGTTGAGCATCTGGTCCACTTGTGGGCTCAGTAAGAGGTGTCAAGAGTATGGTGAACCCCCGAAAGTTGGAAACCGGATTAATGACAAATAGTGCTGGGGTTCCCTGATTGAGGCCATTGCGTTTCCAACTTTAGGCTTAATACTCTACCTTGATGGGGCCTTGAAGTATTACGTGTCACTGAGCTCTCTCTCTCTCTCTGTCTGTCTCTCTCTCTCTCTCTCTCCCCCTCCGTTCATTCCTTGTCCATACACCCGCCTGGTACTGGTGTAAGGGGACCTGCTGACCTAACTTTGCTTATCAGTTATCACCCTCAACCCTTCGGCAGTCTGAAACCCTAAGGGTCCCAAGGATCAATTAATCATCTAATGTACTCTCGGGTGCCTTGCTATTGGGTCCCTGGGATCCGTTGGGAAGAGTCCTCTACTACCGCGTGCACGTCACATGTGATTGCGGGTTAAGCGCTCCGCAGCAAACATGCGGAAGTGTGGTGGTTTACATTGACTCCCTGCCCAAGATTTCTTCTTCTCCTCTTCAAAGGCTTAAGGGTCTGGGTGAAGTAGGTAGGCCTTAGATGCACTCCCTAAGGCTCCATGTGCCCATATAGTATATACTTGGGCCGTAAAGTACCTATATGGGGACCCCTTTAAGGCTTAAGTATCTACTATAAAGGTACATGGAGCCTTTGGGACTAAAATGCTTTGCTACATCCTGAACTCGCGGTCGTCGCTCCGAGCTTGAGCAAGAAAGCCTTACGATTCTCAGTTTCAAGTCTAGGAGTTTGCCGGGTTTAGGGTTTAGGGTTTAGGGTTTTAGGGTTTAGGGTTTAGGGTTTAGGATTTAGGGTTCAGGGTTTAGGGTCTAGGAGTTTGCTGTAGTTTCTCTGGGGTTTAGGGGCCTTCGGGTTTAGTGGCTCCTTCGGGGATTTGTACTAGTTCTAGAAAAACCTGCTGGTGCAAGACCAAAGAAACCATGGCACCCGAATCTCGAAGCCGAGCCCCACGCAAGAGTGAACATCTGGTAGTTCTCCAAATTAGGATCCCATTTCGGATCCCCCAAATAATACGGCACCCTGATTCAAAGGACGACCCTGAAAGGGACCCTAATTTAGACAACTGCCCATCTAGCTTCAAGGCCCAGACCGTTGATGGCGATGATGTGGTCGTTGAGACAGATCTGCGCCAGGGTTGAGAGGGAGCCGCGGGTTTGATGGCTTTAGGGTGTAGGGTTTAGGGTTTGGGTGTAGGGTTTAGGTTTTAAGGGTTTAGGGTTTCGGGCTCAAGGGTTTAGGGGTTTAGGGTTTAGGGGGGCTTTAGGGTTTAGGGTTTAGGGGTATGCCAAACCCTGCACCCGAGTTGCGGGTAGCGAAACATCTTCGCCTATGATCCGTCTATGAGACGGCTGAGACGGATTTACAAATAGAGCAACTTCAGCAAAAACAACTGCCATAAACAGGACAAATCCTATACCCTAAGCCTGACATCTGATTTCAACGCAAGTCAACTTCATCCCGAACGAAGCTTCTCTGTAGAGTATGAGCTGGTGCTTTGCGATCTAAAGACGCCAATGACAGCCCAAAGTAATGGCCTAGAGTAATGACCCGAAAACATAAAACATACAAAACCAAAGCCATGTACCCCACCCAAAGCACGCAACACGACTTCTCGAGGCTCCAACATCACAACGTAAACCCCTGGTTCATAGACTGCGTAGACCTCAGATTCATCGACTGCCTGTCTTTAACCCAAAGGCTACATGTAGCTTTACAGTAGATACTTAAGCCTCAAAGGGGTCCCTATACAGGTACTTTAAGGCCTAAGTATATACTATAAAGGTACATGGAGCTTAGGGTAAGAGCCCTGAAGTCGGAAACCTTTACTTGGCGGACTTCTGAACCCCTCCTAAAAGTTAAACTTTTCGCCTCCTTATGATAGTTCATGTAGAAAGAAGTTAAAGTCTAAAGAGCCAACCAGAAGAACGCCAAGTTTAGTAGGCATGCGAAGCTTCCAGGCTCGACTGATTGCCCTAAACCCCAAACCACCCTGCAGCGCCAAAACCAGTCACCCCTTGAGCCCCGCCTAAACCCTAAGCCTAAACCCCTAAACCCTAGAACCCTAAACCCCTGAACCCCTATAAACCCTGAACCCCAAACCCCTGAACCCCTAAACCCCTAAACCCTGCATGAACTCCAACTCGAAAGTCGATTCCAAAACTTTTCAACCCTGAGATCATCCTTACAGGGGGGGAGGTCCAAAGCGGGGTGGGTGTCCGTCCTCGGACTCCCCAGCTCTCTCCCCAATTCTCCCTAGTATTCCTTGAGGCTCCCCTTGCCAAGGTTCCCACAGGATCCATGGAAACTAGACTGCTACTGATCCTTACTTCGAACCCCACTTCAGGTACTTATGACCATACTCACTAAGTCACATGAACCTCCAAGTACCCTGAAATCGATGACAGACCCCCAAAAACTCCAACACCCTAAACTCGAAACCCTAAACCCTATAAAACCCTAAACCCTAAACCCTGAACCCACCCCAGGGACCTTCGCATCGGGATGAGCCACATTCCAGTCTGGGACGAGGCCGTCCGGATCGATCCCTGCCAACCCGCTGAAAAGTGGTTTAGGGTTTAGGGGTTTGGGGCTTTGAGGTTTAGGGTTTAGGGGTTTGGGGTTTAGGGGTTTAGGGTTTAGAGGTTTAGTGTTTAGGTGTTTGGGGTTTAGGGGTTTAGGGTTTCGGGTTTAGATTTAGGGGGTAGGGTTTAGGGGTTTAGGTTTTAAGTCAAAGGTTGAGGGTTGAAGGTTCACGGCTGAAGGTGATCCTTCAACCGACCCTTCTGGAACCCCAAGGGTCCAAAGGACCCAATAATTAGGTACTCGGTTTTAGGATAGTAATTATGTAGGTTAGGATTTTCTACTATTTGCTTAAGAACACCCAAAAAATAAAAAATAATAATCCCTATATTATCCCTATAAGGAATATATTTTTTATTTTTTGGGTGGTTCTTAAGCAAATAGTAGTTTTGGAGAGTATATGATTATTATAGGTACTTGGACCCTTGCGGGAACCATTATAGATCCGTATGGCGCGATACCTGGGTCGCTAAACCATCATCACATGTCCGTGCAAGCACAAAGAAGAATCTGACACGACTTCTGCACAGAAACTCCGAGCCCTAAACCATAAAACCTAAACCCCGAACCCGAGACCCCAAAACCCCTAAATCCCAAAGCCGTGAAACTTGAAACCTAAAAAACCCTAAGCCGAAGAGGCCTGCGACGGTGAGCTTGATGGAGCTCTTGAAGTAGTTGATGGTGAAGCCCAGCTGTTGACCTGGCAACCGTTCAACACTACACTCCCTACTGTTGGTGGTATAAATCCTGCATCACCTTAAGGGCCCTAAACTATGGGGATTATGGTATATTTCTTCTTATGGGTAATGCAAGATTGATATCATCAACCGTAAACCCTACACCCTAAACTCCTAAACCCTACACCCTAAACTAATAAACCTTACACCCTAAGCCACTCCAAAACCCTACACCCTAAACTCTTGCATCCTCCACCGTAAACTCTACAGCCTAAAACTCTGAAAACGGTACCCCTGCAGCTTCAGCCTCTTGATGAAAGGAAACAGCAAGAAGCCAGCCAAAAACCACAGGGGCCACAAAGCCCTAATCGGGGTTTATGCGTAGCCTTTATGAGGTCTGCGGTTTCTCACTGACCCAAAACCCAAGGAAAAAGTTGAAAATTTCAGAATCGACTACCTTAGAATATCTCCAAAAGTCCGCCGAGGCCAGAGGCCCAGGCGTTTTGGTGGTTACCTCAGGTACCCTCCACCTAATCCCGAAATGATTGGTGACACCCTGTTTTTGCGTTCGTTTGCCACCCCCTTGCCCGGCTTCCCCTCATTTTACCTGATTTGTCGGCCTCCCCCCTCCCCTCCCAGGCCTCCCCTCCCTCATTTTACATGATTTGTCGCCTCCCCACTCCCCCCCCTCCCCCCCCTCCCCCTGTGCCGATACACTCACAAGGAATACTCCTTGTTAGGAGGTGTATGACCAGTTATTCCCTAAGGATCAAAGGGCAGCGCCCTGCACACGGACAGTAGTTGTTTTGTCTTGCTACGCAAGGAGAGCTTGTCTTGTCTCAATATGGTAAAACCACTGTGAGCCAATGGGCAGCGGAATGTATATGTATGAGCATGCAGCCATTGCTGTAGGTACCTGTTAGAGCTACCCCTTTAGAGGTTTACGCAAACAAACAGACACTAATTTTCTTTTACCGGAAGCATGGCCGCACATTCACACATATACTATTATGCCCACTGTCACAGTTGCGGAGTTTGGACTCATGATAAAAACAGCATATTGTTTATGCTAGGTATAGCACTGAAGTACACTGCTGAGGACACTCCTTTTGCACACACTCATGCATGTTGGTCAGAGAGATCGTCTGTACAAGATCATGTCTGGTGATATTTTCTACATCGAATTATGCAACCCTTCACTTTGCTCTTGTTAGAGCTTTGTGAGTCACTGTTGTGAAACTCTGAAATTTTCCTTATCTCAGATTTGGATCCAGGTTTGGATCATAGGCTCGAGCGTAGACGTTCGGATGTTGCTCATCCGGGTCTGAGTGATCTTCTTCGGAACTTGAATAAATTCCGAGTAGTCTGTTCTCAGCCCTGGTGAAGGCGGCGTCTGCAGTATCATATCCATGGTTGGATGTTGTCGCCTTTGGCTCGGCCTTTGGCGCAGCTTGTGAGCTGACTGGAGTTGCCTTGGCTTTAGCCGGTTGTGGCTGCTTAGCTTTTGCCCGTTCAGCCCTTCTTCTTTCAAGCTGTCCGTCTGAGGACGCCCATGATCTTTCACTTTCATCTCCTGAAGGAGATAAGGCGTGGGCATAAAGGCTATTCCAGTACTGTGGTGCAGAAGGAGTTAGGACTTCTTCATTGTCAGATTCTGACTGGTCTTCCTCAGAGCTTTGGTCGTCAAAGAGTGTCTCGAGGACATTTTTGAGATTGTTATTTCTTCGCTCTATCTCTAGTGAGGAATGGACCAATTGGTTAAAGACTGTCCTTGAGTCCTTCAGTGCTGTTAGAAGGATTTCCACTCTGGATAGAGTATCTTGGATGGTGTCAAGATGTTCCTTCCTTTCCTCCTTGTCTCTCTGGATAGAGCTTCGCAATGATTGTGCGATTCTGAGGAGGTCTGTGTATTTCGTAAGAGGCATAGTTAACGTTTGATTGTCATGTATGACAGTTGTTTCGTCGCCGCTTAAGTTCCTGAATAGGACTTCCACGACTGGTAGAAACTCCGTGCTCCACGGTTCCTCTTCATCATATGTTTCTACGTGCTGTAGCACGCGTTGTGTAAACTGATCGGCTGCTTCTACCGTTGCATCGATAGAGCTGACGTGTCTTGCTGCCATGTTTCGGCACGTAATGTTAATTGCCTGGCCTTGATTGGCTTCGTTAAGTGCAGCGTCTGCATAGGTGCAGAGTCCACTGTTGTGGGCTTCTCTGGCTGCCTTTCGTTGAATGCGCCGATTTTGACCTCCTCTTCTGGTAGGACCTTTTGGTCTCGGAGGATCTGAAGGTACTGTTCCTTTCGCCTTTGGCGGAGGACTCTTAGGTGGAGGTGACATGTTTGCCTTGTTAGGCCCTGGTGGCATTGCCTTGGGCGCTGACGACGATGCGGCACTTGAAAGTGCAGATGTACCTTTGGCTTTTGCCGAGGATCCCTTGGGGATCGATGTATAGGTAATCTGCATGGCTTCTTCGGCCATTTGTGCATGCAATGCATCTTTGAATAATTGCGTCATATGAGGAGTGGTACTTGCATCATCGTAGGTCTGGAAGCGCTCAATGTCTCTTTCGGTGCCACGTGGACGTGTGTCACCTCTTTGGAAAGGATCGTTCCTGCGAATCTCCGCAACTTGTACTGCATGGAGGCAGTTTTTGCACAGCACCTTCCTGCAAACATCTCTTGCTTGCTTGAGCTGGTAACAGCTGTCTGAGAGATGGTAGACTTCGCTTCGGGAAGTATGCCAGATAGGTCGCAGATCAGTTGTTTCTCCGGAATTGACCCTGTTGGGTCCTAAAGGTTCACGCGTCTGCGGTTCATCCTCGGGTTCGAGGAATGGAACTCTTTGGTTCGCTGCTGCTTTTGATTTTGGTTGTTGGCGCTCCATACATCTGATAGGAGGCCTGGTAATCTGCTTCCACATCCAGTGTAAGCCCATTAGCAGCAGAAACACATTCCACGCGATGCTGAAGACGGAGAAGTCCTGCTCACTGGTTAGTGAGTTTGGAAGTGAAGTTTCATCAGTCTTGATAGACTCTGCGTTCGCTCCACCTTGGTTGCGGTGTCCGAACCAGCCCGACAACCCCGCTGCTGTAGCAGCTGTTCTGAGTGCCTTGCCGCTCGGAGCAGACGGTGGACGCGATGCCTTCCTTCTTCTTCTCCGACTGGAGGATTCGTCCTCTTGTTCCTCTTCATCTCTCTGAGCAGACATCAAGTTTGATGTTTCTCTTTCGTGTTCTTCGATGTCACTTTTTGTTGGTGACGGTTCTTCTTCTAGTCCGTCCAGCTCTTCCAAAGACATGTTGAGCTTGTCAACAATATTGGTTCTTTGAGGCCTGGACCTTGATCTTGGTAGATCTTGTTGTGAAGAGGACGATGATTCCTGGTTCCTTCTTGGAGGAGGACCTTCAGGCTCGCTGGGACGTTCAGGCTGTGGCCATTCCCAGAATCTTCCGTATCTGTGATGGCTACCTGATGGTTGCGACCTGTCGTACCAGCTGTTGCCGGATGAGTAAACGAATGAATCTTTGTAACCCCAGTATTCAGCATTACGCTGCTTGAAAGCCTTTCGCTTGTCAGCGATCTTCTGAACCTGGGCATCTGACCGGTTGTGTTTCCCTTTTGTAAGTATTGGTTGTATCGTGAAGCCCAAAGGGCTGTGCCAATCTTTGTCAGAGGGACTCAACCATAGGTCAAGGTTAGAAAAAGTTGAATAGTACTGCTTGACTGAGACAAACAGACGGATATCAATATCCCTGTTATTGTTCATGTCCTGCCACATATCTGAGATTCGCTCCCAGTATGTTCTTTCGGCGGCAGGTGTAACATCTCTTGGACTAGGTGACGCCGTGTGCGGCGTTTTACTCCAGTCAAGGATATAACTGTTGATACAGTCAAGGTCAGCAACTTTCTTCGCCGGGTCCGCCGGTAGACGATCTGCACGTGCCAGTCTGTGCTGGTCGGAGTTGTTCAAGCAAAGATGTCGCACTTGTGAGTGCCTTCCTGCTATTTTGTTGAATGCTGCAAGTTTCTTCTCCAGGTATAGAGAAAACAAACTGTTTCGCGGGTGAACGTCTCCACCTTTTAAGGTGAGCCTCGACGCAATATTATTGAGATCTCCCGCTATTACATCCGGTTTAAAAGGGAGAATCTCGTTGAGGAACGCGTTCACCAGTTCGCGTCTCTGTTCTTCCTTATGAGTCATGTATGAGTTGAAATGGACGATCGCGATGGTGATGACCTTGTAAGGCCCTTTTGTACACCACATCTCGTCAAGATCGTTCGATGCTTCTTGTGAGAAGATCTCTGCATATGACTCAAAGTCTTCCTCTGGTGGCTCATCACCCTCGACATGGCCGTTCCATTCACAGAGAACCGGCGAGGGGTCGAGGTTCGACAGTGTCAGGCACGCCTCTGGTGAGAGGTAAGAGCCATCAGTGGGTCCATCCTTGTCAGGATTTTTGCCCTTGAGTGGGTCATATCCGATAATCTGCATGAACTCGTCTCTCGTCATCCTTTGGCCAGAATATGGGTGGACCCATTCTTTTGCCTCTGGTATGGTACTGTGGTACCCAAATGTGAGGCGGCATACCGCACCGTGGCATGCCCACAGTCGCTTCTTGGGACCACCATTCTTAGGCTTCATTGTTCGATGACGGTAAAAGTGGTGGACGAGAGCGATGTCTGTCGTTGGGTCACCCTTGACTCCAATATACATCGAGGGTGCCTCAGGCTCCTTGGGAGGAGAATGGATTAGCATCCCCCTGTATTCATGTTGTCGCATGGTTGCGATCGAATCCTCTGACGCAAGTGCTCCTGCCTCGAGTACGAGGGTAATATGAGCTGAATTGTTGAAGCACATGTCAATAAGAGGGTGATAATCGAATCCCTTCTCAGGTTTGAGCTTCTTTTTGGGATTCCCTGCGGGCACCGGCGCTCGATCCATATTTCCCCAGTTGAATACCACTAGGTTTAGCGATACGCTGTCTGGGTTTGAGCCTTCAATGTATTCTCTCTTCTCGTTAACACCGGCCATCCTATTGCGAACTATCTCGTAATGTGCGTCGAGCACCAGTTTGTCTTCGTAGCCAGTAAGAGAGAGAAAAGAAGCCGGGTGGCTTGTTCTAGAGTCCTTGATATTGATGTGACTCTTGTTAATGCTCTTGTATTCCTCCAGGGTTGGAGCCTCTGTGGAGCTGTCATACGTATTCGGAGGATTGTTCCTAATATCATCAAGGCTGCATGGATCAACGCCTGGATGGTCCTTCTCGAACAGATTTCTTGCGTGGTCGCAATACATGTTGATTTTCTGGACTGCCAAATCTACGTCCTCATGTGTGAGGATGGCCTCGTATAAAAACTGACGCTCTTCTGAGGTCATTCCTGCTCTCACTTTAGAGGTCTCGAGGCAATCGATTGGCAAGACGCACTCGCACATTCGTTGTTTACCCTGTGGGGTAAGTCGACAGTCTGCACATACAATCGTACCACAGGAATAGCAAAAATAGCCTGTAGGCTGTTTGCAGAGATCGCAGAGAGGATTGTCTGGTCGAGGCAACATCCGTATCCTTTGGTTAAGGCTCATGGCTGTCCTGCGTACTCCTACAAATCTCTCCTTGGTAGGAGGTTCAGAGGAGGAAGATGCCGGATCTCTGGGTCTGTCCCACTCCTCTTCGTCAGGAGCCTCAGAATCTTTGATCATGAGTGGACTTCGGATTTTTCGATTCCATCGACTAACCCAGATTCTCTCTTGCATTTCCTGTTGCATAGCCGGGTTAGACGATGACTTCGAGATTCGGTGCTTGCGATTTTCTTGAATTCGAGCGCTGATGCGCTCTTGTTCTCTTATGAGGTCTTCCTCATCAGCAGGCTCCTCGTATTCGAGGTTGAGCTTGCTTCTGTTGACTCGATAATAAGTTTCTGTTTCAGGATCGAAGAGAACTAGGAATTTTTTCTTCTCCTTTTTAGGAGATTTTGGTTTCCTTGGCTCTTCGTCTGAACTCTGAACATATTCTGTTTCAGGCTTTGGTTGGTCAAGTTTGACCTTCTCAAGTTTCTCTGTGATCTCTTCCGTGGGAGATTCTTTCTTCTCCTCTGACGCTGCAGGTGCAGTGTTCGTCTTGTGAGACGGATTAACATCAACTCGGAGTTCTGAGGATGACGAAGATTTTGAGCTCCTTTCGCTCTTTTCGCTCTTTTCGCTTGATGCCGACTCAGCGTCTGATTCTTCGTCACAATCCTGGTTAGGATCTGGTTCCTCAGGTTCCGTCTCTGTTCCAGAAGATTCTTCCTTAGGAGGAACTACGTTGGCAGAAGTATCCTGAACAGGTTCTGGAGGTTTGTGACCTGTCGTTATCTTAAGAACTTCAGTGGCGCTTCTGGTGCCGTCGGAGTTCCAGAGCTGTCCCATAAGACTGTCCGGATCCTTGTCTGCCTCGGCCTGCCGGGCGAGCTTGGATCTCGGATGGATCTCCTTTGCAGTAGTCTCCGTTTTCGGCGGTACCTCACCTGCAGAAGCGGTTTGCTCCAGGTTTGGAGCTGTGTCAGCCTCTGTATTTGGCAGAGAGAAAGACTTCTTGTGAGAAGATCTGGCCTTGGGAGGCTCTGGAGGCAGATTTCGCCTTGACACCTTCCGAAGTGTCGATTCGATCTCTTGGCCGTAATTTGCGCACCATTTCTTCGACTCGTAAGTCCCTGACGGCATCTGTTCGGAGCAGTGGTCTGCCCACCATGGTCCGATGCTCTTGAGCTCATCGTATTGCGATGATACCCAGAGTGTTTCAGAGGGTGCAAATACGGCGCTAAGAGTACGGGCATGCACTACCTCTGGTGTAGCAAACATCCCTGCTTGCGACTGCCACATGTTTGTGACTTCGTTCACTACGTTATTTGCGTCGAATACTAGAAGCAGTGCCTTGTTGGCACGCAACATGGTCGGATTAGGATTCGCCAGGTCTAGCGTTGAAAACTGAACAGTGTCCCTGTTGGAACGACTGTTTTCATTCACGAGAGCTTGAAGACCTGGTGATGTAACCACCTGCGATAGGAGGTTTGATGGTACCAGACCGTGCCTCAGGATTGAGGATAATGCCTGTAGGTCCGTGGCATGCATGATGTAACAAGGATTGTTCTGTCGAACAAAATCCTCCATGCCTACGGGTCTCGGCGCGTTAGTGGAGAGACGCTGTGCACGGGACTGCACTGGATTGCTGCCCGTTGCCATGAAGTCTGAGATGGTCATGTGTGACCTTGGCCTCTCTTCTTCAGGATCTGGTTCTTCAACTCTTGGTAGAGTTCGTCGTGAACCGTGTCCTCCCACTGCCGAGAGGAAAACTTTGGTCATGGTCAGCACATTTGCATCCGGTGGGATGGTAACGGCGGCATCTGTGGTTTCGGCCTTGCCATCTTGGTTATAAACCATAGTGACCACGAACCTGGACTTAGTGTTGAGGAGGACACCAAGCGCGATCTCTTGTGGTGTATACTGTGCGAGCTCTGCATCGGCCAACTTGACATGTCCAGAAGATAATTGTGTTGGCCAGCAAAGAGATCTGGGCGCTGGTTCTGAAGGTGTCTTGTTGAGTGTGCTAACCACCTTCCGACTCTGTTGGTTTTGGAAAGAATGTGGAAGCACATCTCTGGTGAGAGACCTGTTACCTCTGCCAGTCTTGGCACTGAGGAGGAATAGTCATATTCTCCAGATGCATCAAGACTCACACATTGTTTTACCTCCGGTGGGAGGCCTGTCTGAAGGTGATGTGCAAGCATCGTACAAAACTGGCGTGGATCACGAGCGTGATTACCCACGTTGTTATCCCAGTATAAAAGGGGACTGTTGTCCCATGGTCCTTGAAGGACTCCTTCGTAGAGCCTGACTCCATGTCTGGAGATTGGAGTGAGCCTTGCTCGACTCGCATGGCCACATCGTGAGATCAGTTCAGCAAGATCTCTTGGATGCGGATTGAACACCTGTTGGTGACCCATGTAAATGTATGGAGGCTCGTGATTTTTCTCACGTTTGTGAAATCGGTGTCCACCGTGTTCGGTGTGTCGACGTGATGCTTCCCGACGAGACTCGGGGTACGAGCTATCCATGTGTGGATGTCGCTCATGGTACGCCTGTACTGCCCTGGGTAGGGCGTGTCCATCACGGCTACGAAGTTTGATCGTGTGCTCATTACGGCACGATGACCAAACAGGATCAGGAATGCTTGGTTAGCTCAAAAGGCTGATTGCTGTGAGGCTCGAGGCTGAAAGCGGCTGCGGATGATACAGAACATATAGTTCTCATGAACATGTCCGATCTTGATGAAAACGCAGCCTGCAGACACAAATTTTCTTTTAGACGGAAAACAGTCTAAATAGAAAATCCAGCACATGGTTGTGCTACCAGCAAACAAGACTACCACCATGTTCCTTGGCAGTAAAATAATCGGTAAATCTCTGTTGAGACATCAATTCCAAGGAAGGCTACCGCTGTAGCGGCATTCTTAAGGTTGTCTATGATCCACCGAACAGTGAAAGCTTTATGTTGAAGAAGTTCACGGAAGGGTGGATGAATGTCTGTTTCTGGTAAATTTCCTGTTTCCAGAGCCTTGATAAGCTCATCAGGTTGCGCCGAATGCTTTGTTAATGCATCAGCTAGGCAGTACTTCGAGCTTACATGAGCTAGGTCATCTAAAGATCCAGAGTTGGATTCCTTACGAAGCATCTGTATAAGATGGTGAGTTTCCTTCTGCTCTGGAAGGTGTGTCGTGCCTGCTGTTGTCACAAGATTGTTCGCATCTGTTCTGATATGTATAGGTACGGTCTCTGATGAGAGATCTGCCCAAAGTCCCTTGAGGAACAGGCAGGTACCAAAGCAACGCATCAGTGCGTTAAGCTCTGCCACTGTTGTGGACATTGTGGTTGTCGTAATCTTGTGAGACTCATAATCCACCAGGCTACCTCTCGAGGATGTTTCCTTAATAGAGGATTCAGAGAAATCGTTCTTCTTGGAAGAAGCAGCTGCTGCTGATTGTTTCATTCCCTTTAGCTTTGGATTTCGATCTTCAGCAAGGAAAATAACATGTGCTCTCTGAGATGATTTGTCATCATTGTTCCTGTAGGAAGCATCAGGGTAACCGAGGATTCTGAGATTTCCTTTCAGCGGCCAAAAACGCAATTCTACTTCGGTAGACTTCAAAATCCTAACAAGCTTGTTCAATTCTCGAATATCACCGATAGTAGGCTTGGCAGCCTTGCTCGCACACCGACTGAAGCGATAACAGATGTGAGCTTGAGTCCGGCTTTGCAGCCAGTTGATCTGTCCTAAAACACTTCTATAAGCAGTGTGCTGCTGTGGTGTGCATTGTTGCTCATTGTTGAGCTTCTTATCAAAAACAATTTCTTCTAGAGCTTCAACAGCTAGGTTCTGATTTACTGAGATATGTGCTGGCACTGATGCTGTAGCATCCTTCCAGACTAATCTCTGTCCTACAAACATGATATCATTCGTGTCTTCAGAACCTACTGCAAACTCCTTTTTGATCGATTCAATCACGGCCTTACGAAAGGTGTCATCACCGGCCATGCACAGGTCATCTACATGCAAACAGACTACTCCATGTACCTGTCTACCCTTGGCATTGTTGCCTGCTATGGGATCTAGGAGATAGTCAATCGCTGATTCCATGGTCTTTGGCTGAGACTTCTTGAGCTCAGCATCTGCTGTTGCAGACTTCTTACCATACAGAACATATGTACAGCGATCCGCACGGGTTGGCACCAGGCCATAAGACAGGAGTGCCTTATCAACGATGTTCCACCATCTTCGAGGTGCATCGTTAAGTCCATAAGCGGGTTTCTTCATCCTCGCTGCAATGTAGGAAGGATAACCTGCTTCAGGAGGAATCTGACAGATTATGTCTCTCGACTCATCATAGGCTTCACCCTGCAGGAAAGCAGTCTTTAGGTCGATGTGTGTCAGATTCCACAGCTTGTTAGCTGCTAGTTGAATCGCTAAGCGGAAACCTGGGCGACTCGCAGCAGGACTATCAGTTTGCTGAATGTCCTTCTGTCGATCCTGGAAACCTCTCAGGACCCATCGGGCCTTGCACTTAAGGAAGTTTCCGTCCTTGTCTCTTTTTAGAGTCAGGACCCATCGACCAGTGACATAATTTCGGATGTTTCCGAGTTTCCGTGTATCGACGAGCTCAAAGACATCATTGTCTAGCCAGCTCTGATATTCTGCTGCTTTCGCTTCATCAAACTGTTTCTTCATCTCACGCTTTTCCTTGGCCGTTGCCTCCTTCCGTTGTGCCTTCTGAGTCAGATTCGCTGAGTTCCTGGGGGAACTTAGGGATAAGGCCTTGTCCTCTTCCGTGAGAAGATCGTACTCTTCACGAATGTCAGATCGGAACCTTTTGGTGGGTTTATACCGTGTTCGGTCTGACCTCACTCTTGATGTTACCTCTCTGATGTCTACGGGTCCGCCATGCATGTACCGAGGCATGGAGAAAGAACCTGTGTTACTGCACATTTTCTGTTCTTCTGTGAGAAGGATCCAGTCCTTCTCATCTACGACCAGGTCACCTTCCTCATCAGAGTAATACCTTGTGTCTTCTGACTCGGCATCGCTCTCCGGTTCTGTTGAACCAGAGGTGTGAGGAGGAGCGGACGGTTGTCCGGGGTCGTCCGGGACCAGTTCTTCTTCAGAATCTTCTTCATCTTGTTGTAACGGAAGAATGGGTCCCTGTGGATGTGCCTTCGGTTTAGGTTTTGGTGTCGGCACCTGTGAAGGTGATTTCTTTTTGTGCGGCGAAACTTTCCTTTCCGATGAAGACCTTGGCGACACATCACCCCCCAGACGCCGAGGAGACGGAACACGAGGAGGCGGATGCACGCGAGGCTTAGCCCGAGCAGGAGCCACGGGCTCATCGGAGGAAACTGCCGGTAGTCGCGGGGGAGGTATGGGAGGAGGAGGACGCGACGGCGGTGTGCCGGGAGGCATCGGCTGATCTGGTTCCGGCATAGAGACATCGTCAGATGTGATCCGTGAGCGATTAGTGCTCATGGGTTCTGACGGGTCTGACGGCGAAACCTCTTCGTCCGACATGATAACATCCCGCGGTGTTCGCACGGACGGTGAAGTCTTGCCGCCTGTCATCTGGAAGAGCACCCCCGAGAAGGTTGATGGGTGTACTTTATTCCAGGAAACCTGGTGCGGCAAGCAACACGTCATAGTCGAATTGGGCTTCTTCTTGTTCCAGAAGACAAGAACTCCATCAGTTACACTGGTGAGTGCTTTGACTGTTCCAAATGTACCTCTGTATAGAGTACACTGTTCGAAACCAGACCCTGGTAAGAGTCTTGATCTAAGGCGAGTAATGTCTGACACCAAGGCATCAAGGGACGGTGCTGGTTTGGAATGATGCAATGGTAATTCAGTTTTACTCGATAAGGAATTTACTCTAGCAACAAGTGATCTGATTTTCGGATCTTGCAGGAGTTTTGAATCCTTGAGAGGATTTGTTGTCAAAAGTGAATACTCCTGATCAAGAAGTTCCGAAAGTGCCTGGAGGCATTCATCTCCAGAGTATTCTAGTATGTCTGTGACCAAAGACAGATGAGATGCATACGCATCTCGCTTCAGGAATCTTGCCAAACACGAGGCAAAGGTCTCACAGAATTCATAAGGATACACTTGTGCGAGTTTCGTTTTAAGACCGTATCCTTGAATACCCTTTTCGTCTCCTGGTGGAGATGTTGGAGATTTCGTTTTGGCAGAATGCCTCTGGAGAGGAATTAAAACTTGCGGAGGCAAGTTGTGCATAAAAATCGAGGATTTCGATTCATAGTATCCTGTTGGATCTTTCATGCCATAGGCCTGTAGGTTACAGACCTCATAGCTGATCTTATGATTAGAAAACAGGCGTTTTGCTTCTGGTGAAGACCAAAGCCTGCTGTAGTATGGGTTCTCAAGAACGAAGTAACGTCCGAGCTTCATTTGGTGGTCTGCGACCGATTCACAGAATTTTAAAACAGAAAGTCTCTTGGCAGAGCCTTTCTCCCACTGTGAGTACCAGCTAGACCACTGAGAATGGTCCGGTGACATAACAATAATAGTAGGTTCTTGTTCCTTGATGATCCTAAGAAGATTGGAGCGACCGTGCGGTTGCTCAAGATCTAGACCGCTACGCAAATCGACTGGCTGACCTACTCGCAGACCTGACAGGGCAGCTTTGTGACTCATGCGGGGAGATCCGCCGGAGAGTTCTAGGAAGTCAATCTTCCCAGTGCTGGTGACCTGCCAGTGACACTCTTGATGTGGAACCGTTAGGTCTGTCGACTGCAGGGAAGCATCGAAGGTGACCATACAACTTGCGTGGTCAGAACCTTCTGACGTCAGAGTTTCCTCATCAGGCGCGAGAGGAATCTCCACATCAGATGTTATGTCATAATTTTTCCTCAGTTTTGAGATATTGACCCGGACGATGCGTGTTCCAAGATCCACACCTACCATGGATCCTCCGAGTTCGGAGATCACCTTTCCTTTTAGCCAAGATCCATGTTTGGACCCAGTGGATCCCATCTTAGACTTATCTTCTGACCAGTAGAAAACCTTATCTCCCAAAGAGAAAGGTCCTTGGGTCATTGACAGTCTGGCTGCAAGATCTCTACGCAGATCATCAGATTGGCGTGCCTCTTGGTAAGCCCTGTTGGCAAGCTCCTTAATGGCTCTCGCAGTGACTTCCGTATCATTTGGATTACCTGTCAACTGATTGGGATCAGCGTTCTCTGGTGTTATAACATCTCGAGGACGCCTACCAAAGGCCATTTCTAAAGGAGTAACTCCTCCATAGGTAATCGAAGAGTTTCTTGCCAAACATGCTTGTCTAACGAGGTTGCCATACTTCATGGTGATTCCGTTATACTGCGGGTCACCATCCTTCAGGATCTGAAGTATGAGCTTAATCTGATGCTTCAGCAATCTTACAGCGGCTTCGGCCCTGTTGGGCCATGGTGTTCCAGGTCCTGTTGCCACAGGCTTGATATTCTGCCGATTGTAATAAGCCTCCATTTTTGAGTCATGAATGCTTGATCTCCAACTACAACCTTTGGGTTGATCTGAAATTTCTCAAAGTAGTCATTCATAATCGACATTGTAGTATGTTCTTCTTTATCCTGGACTACTTCGGCAGTCAACAAGTTTGTTGCTCCATCATAGAGGATAAGAAATACTAGGCGACTATCCTTGCCGGGAATTGGAAGCTCACCGTGATCTACGAAGGTGAGATCACCGAAAGTCTCTGATCTTAAACCAGAAATCTTCGCTCTTGAAGGGGCTCTCACATGTTCCTGGCAGGCTGAACACTTTTTGACCAGTTGGTCATATAGCTCGTATATCTCCTTTGGGATCTGTAAGGCTTTTGTGCGTCGCTTGAACTGATCCGTACTCATATGACGGTGCTTAAGGTGAAGCTTATAGAGTTCTACAGGGTCCTTAAGCTTCTCATGAACCCTGCGAAGAGCAATGGGAAGAGATGGCGATGGTTCCGCGACAATCTCTTCACCTGTAGGTGAGTCTGTACCAGGAGCCGGGTATTCTCTTGACTCAAGTGGTCTTACCTCCGTCCCGTCATCAGCTCCTGGGACCTTAGACTTCTCTTCAACAGGAGATTTAACCGCAGATTTGCGGGATTTCTTCAGAAGGTTTTTGAGACCCTTTGGAGTCTTTATCTTCGCAGGTGGAACCTCAAGTCTTTCTTCTTCTGGAGGTTCATGTGATGCAGAGGATTCTGCAGGTTTGTCCCTAGAACCTGATGATGGTTCCGATGGTCCGGAAGGCTCAGGAACATCACCAGATGGTTCTGGTGTATCAAGTTTCTTGGCAGATGATTCTGCCGGATCAGATGGAAGAGGCTTCTTTTTACCTGAAATCCTCTTCGGTGGTGGATCAGCTGCTCCCTCAGGTGCCTTGTCGCAACCCTTGAGGTACGTGTGAGCCCTTTTCTGTCCGGCACAGGCTGGACAGCGACCTTCCGGTATCCTAGTGTAAGGCTTATTGGCTCCTAGAGCAGTCTCCGTCGCACTGAACGACGTACCTGACTTAGGGAGATACTTCCTGGTGGAAGTGAAGCCTAGAAGGTCCAATACCAAATTGTTATTGGTACTAATCGGAAGAGGGGTTTTATACAAACCGAAAGCTTCACACGTTGCTAGGTCAGCTGTGGGACTACACTCGAG